>MEIZ01000053.1:335781-348404 GCA_001723225.1 Globodera ellingtonae
GGCGAAGTGTCGCGTGGACAAATGTCGTATTTTGGCTTAGTGAGCGAAATTTTGCGTGGGCGAAATGTCGCGTGGGCGAAGTGTCGCGTGGGCGAAATGTCGTATTTTGGCATAGTGGGCGAAATTTCGCGTGGGCGAAATGTCGCGTGGACAAATGTCGTATTTTTGCTTAGTGGGCGAAATGTCGGCGCCCCATATGAATTGGACAGCTGTTAAAAGCCCACCAATAAAGCCTGAATAACCGACACAGATTTTCTCTGATCAAAGTAATTTATTATAAATGAATTTTAAAACTGAATGTGTTTAAAATGGAAAATTTCTAAAAAAATAACTTTTCACTGTCACAATTTTATTTAACAATAAGCAGGAAGCGGCTAAATGCAATTTGAATTTTGAATTAAGTTTATGGCATTTTATTCACAATTTGGCATTTTTTGCAGACTGGCATAAGCGGGGCCAGAGAATTAGCGCCAATTTTAAAAGATTAATTTTTATATTTTACTGTTTTTATTTTTAAAATCGTTTCGTCATATGCCTAATTGTTTTTGTAAAAATTTAAAAATCAAAGAAAAAAATAAAGAAAATGAATGAAATTCTTTCATATTCCCCGTGCTGCAAGTCTTTGCAAATGTTTAGCGAGTTAAAATAAAATCAATCACAAAAATATGCCACATAAATATTTTTATGAAATAAAACATTGAATATCAAATCAAAAATTGAATAATAATTAATTCCGAAAAAATGCTGTTTAGTATTTTAATTTTATTATTTTATAACCTTCAACAAGTATTGCCTACCAATGGTTTTATTTAATTTTTATTTTATTATTCAATTTATTATGCCTTATTATTTAGATAAGTTGGACGAGACGGCACTTTACAAATTGATTTTGGACCAATGCGTTGACAAACCAGAATTGTGTGATCACATTTGCAATTTGTTGTCAATTTTTGACCGGTTGAAAGAACAAAATGCCAAATTAACGGACGCAAAAAATTGTTGGCAAACAAATTATTGGACACTTTGGGTTCAAAATTATGTGTCAACGAATCTGATCAGCCCTGATCAGAATGGCATTGTGCACATTGAAAGCGGTGAATTGGATTCGGATTTTATGCAATTTGTCCTTCATGGACGAATGCCGGGACAAGAAACTGTAGTCTTGGCACGAGCAGTGAAATTTAACAAATATTATTTTGACCAACTCATTATGGTTTGGTTTTTACATTTTTAAAATTCATTTTAAATAATGTCAATTTTGATTAAAACGATTTAAATTTTAACCTGTAAAATTCAAAAATTCTTTACTTTAAAATATTTATTTGAAAAATTATATAAATTTTGACAAAAAAAAAAACAAATTCATAAATATTTACATAAAATTCTGATTTTCGTCAATTGCTATGACTGATCTGCCCCATTTGGTAATGGATTTACGCATGGACCTTCCGGAACCGTTCAAATGCCCAGACGCATGTTACATTTTGTCCGGATTTGTCGACACTTTGTCCTTCAGAGAGCTTTTTCCCTATTGTACCGATGCGGAATTTGTTGAGCAAAGTGCAAAGGCCAAAATCAAGACAATTAAACCAAAATTGATTGGTGTAAATCAGGAAGAATATTTGATCAGATTTCTGATCAAAAATCCGAACGCGCTCAACTTTGAGATTCAATTGCATTATTCACCGATAAACGAAAACAAATGGACACAAATGATGATCACACAATTGTCAGATAATTAAAAATGATTTTTTTTAGATTATAGGATGATTTTTTCAATTTGTGTATTATTAAATTTATTGATTTTGCATAATAAATGGAGGCTGGATTTACTTATATGGACTAAAAGACGCGCTAATCCAAAAATTCTTCAAAAACGCAAGTGCCCACCCCTCGTCCAACCCAATTTTTGAAAATTATGAGAATTTAAAAACCCGCAAAAGCTGTTTTCTATTGGGTTTCATGGGACCGGACTGTTACGGAGGTCAGATTCGGTTGTTGCTATATCCCCCCTGAAAAGCAGACATTTTTTTGCGGCATTATATTTTTTTTTTTTTGCATTTAAAAACATAGGTAGATGCTATAAGGAGAATTTTGAGATAACTAAAACAGCAAAGAGCAAAAAGCTGATTTAAAATTATAATAATTTTATTAAAAAAATACAAAAAAAGCGATCGCTCAAGCCGACTCCAACCGAATGCAACCGCCCATTTGTGTGCCATTTCCAGGCTGGGGTGCCCAGTCGAATCGCCGAGTGGCCCAGCGAATCCGACCGTGCGTTTAGCTCTCTGTTTTTAACAGAGAGCATGTTCTCTGTCCTTTCGGACAGAGAGCAATTGGCCGCGCACGCACCGCGTGCACAGCAAGCGACGCCTGCGCACAAGCGCGCGGCAGGCGAAGCAAAGGCGGCGACAGCGTGCGCACGTTGTCTGAGCCGCGGCGGGAAACGGCGCCGGCGAGCGAATCGCACGTCTTTTGCCGTCTGCCGCTTCCTTATATAATGAAGCAAAATGTTACAATTTGTTTTCGATGAGAAGCAAAAAGGGCGAGTGACCCCGCGGGGCACGACTATATTCTTTGAACTATTTTGGCATACGCTCGTTTCTCAACAATTCTCCTCAAAATACAAACTGTCTAATAATTCAAGGGCCTCCCACATTATAAAGCAGGGCTCCCAATAAAAATTTTCTTCAAAAAAGTTACACTCAACGCCAAACAAAAAAGATTTTAGGGCTCAACCCAAGAATAAAGGCCCCCCCCCCGGCTGGGCCGTAGGCGCCTATATATGCGAGGCTAGTCAAAATTTTAAGAATTATTCTGAAGTTTTTATAAAGCAGAATTTTTTTTATGTAAGTATAAATATGTTTTAATTCGTTTTATACTAAGATTTTCATCATATAACGAGTCAAACCCGATATTTTTCTCAAGTCTAGAGACTCTCGATAATCCCTATTTAGCATTAGCTTCACGACCAAAAACTTTTAAACTTCGAGTTCGTTCAATGATGACAAAAATGTTCAAGCCCCCAACTTGCCCAACAAATTGACTAAAACTTAGCCCATTTAGACCGATTTAGCTGAAATTGTCAATGTTAATATGTACTATAAAAGCAAAATTGGGGACCAATTGCTCGAATTATCATGCATCTTTCATGCAAAGCTTTATCTTGAAGTTCACCAAAGAATTTAAATTTTGAAAAAATTGTCATTACGTCACTATTTTGGTGGTTATGCCATTCGTGGCGATTTCAGCGTTTGAGCGAGCTTCTTTTGCAATCATTTGCGCCTTCTTACTTCCCCAATTTGCCTTTGCCACCACCGCCGCGATTCGGGCATTCACTAAATTATGTTTTTTACGGTAAAAGCCATTTTCCAGATTAAAGTAACTTTTTTTCATCAATAATCCCAAAATTATTACCCATAACGGATCAAATTGGAGTGGCATTACGGCTTCCATTTTTTGTTGTTATTGGCATAATTATAACCCCAGTGTCAATATGCCAACGCAAGACCAACTGACCAGTAGGCGGCGTCTTGGCCCGTCTTGCCCTGTGATCCCTCGCGGCCTTCCTCGCCCGAGTTGCCGCCCGGACCGGACAAGCCGGGCGGGCCCGGCACGCCGGCGGCGCCCTGCTTGCCCGGCGGGCCTTCGCCGCCCACGTCGCCCACCGTCCCTACAGGTCCCAGTTCGCCCGGAGGGCCGCGCAGGCCTTTCCGTCCGATGGGCTTCTCCGCGTCCGTGCCCTTCTCGCCAGGCTTGCCAGCGGCGCCGGCACGGCCCTCTTCGCCGGGCGTGCCCTGCTCGCCTTCGATGCCAGGGATGCCGTCACGGCCCGGGTTCCCATGACTGCCCTTGGGGCCTGGCCTGTTGAAAGGGCATTTTGATGTAAATTTTTGTTAAATTTTGAATTATTTCTATGATTTTTAAGTTTGTCAAATTAATAACTGCTTTACTTTTGAAAAAAGATTTAAAACAAATGTTATAAAAAATGTTTTTATTTGTTACCAAAAACATTTTAATTTAATATTATTAAAAATACTTTTTTTTAAATTTAATATTTATGAACCTTGCGTCATATTTAGAATTTGGTAAAATAAATTATTCAATTTCCGTCGTTTTGTTATGTGAAAATTGTATTGTATTAGAAGAATTCAATATTTTTTAAAATTTCAAATGAATGATTAGTGATCAAATTTTAACGATCGCCATTTTTAAAATATTAAAAATAATAATTTTTTAACCTTCCACGGGGTCCAGCCTTTCCAGCAGTTCCAGGTGTTCCTGTCGGACCCATTGGGCAATTCTGTCACAAATTTGCACATCAAAAAATTTAAATTTCCTGACAAAATACTCACGATGCATCCCTTGAACGGAGCACTGTGCCAATTCTCAGCTGTTATTCCTGGCACTCCTTCTTTGCCCGGAAGGCCTGGCAGCCCGGGTGGTCCTTCCCCTCCGGCAGGGCCCGTTGGACCGGGTGGGCACACATTTTCGGCTTTGCATTCTGAAAACCCATTATTTAACAATTTTAAATATTTGTAAAATTTAAATTGGGTAGATGATCAGATGTAAGTATAAGAAGTACGTATATGTGAGCCTGATCCGCATACGATCAGAAAAAAACAGATAATTTTGTGTGTTTGTGGTTATTGCTGATCGATCAAAGCCAATCATTTTTTAAATAATATTTTTGTAAACAGAGTTTTAATTCAGGATTACTAAACGATAAGCCATTTAAAATAGTCCGAGCTGATAAGATCAGACCACGATCATTAAGAGAGGAAAGCATTAATTAAACATCGAATTGTGTTTAAAAAAACGTACTGCAAACGGCCACCGGTGCCGGTGCTGGTTGTGGAGCGTTGTAGCCAGCCGTCTGTGCCGGTTGTTGGCCAGCCGCTTGGTATGAGCCGTAGGCGTTACGGCGCGCCCGATTGGACGGCGTGCCGGCGCCCATGGCCAACATGTCGTGCCACATGTCGTCCGTCTCCAACTTGAACCGGTCCATCTCCAGGTCCAGCTCGGTCCAGATGGACTGGATCTCATCATAGATGGAGGCAATGCCAAACAGGCACAACAACAACGTGGTGCCGGACAGACCGATCACGCCCAGCGTGGCCTTGTTGACGGACATTCTCAGAAATGCTCACCACTTTGGCTCCTTTTAAAAAGCATAAAATAAAACTCAAAAAAAATTTTATGTAATTATACTAGAAAATTGTCCTAATTTCACTATTAGCGGATTTCGGAAATGAAATGTTTGCTATGCTAACAAACAAAGTGAAACTTTTGCCATAAATTTTTGTGCGTCATGTTAAGTGGTTTGGACGGCGGAGTTTTATATGGGCGTTGATTGGAACTGGATGTGCATGGTATGGGAGGGCATTTGCGCATTTTCAGCCCCAAAAGACCAAGCAAGCTCAGCCGCCCCAGCGCCCTCAACACCAACACGTCCATCCACCAAATCCAACAAAAACCTGCTGATCAGCTTGGGGCTTAAAGCCGATTTGTGTGTTCAGTTAGAGCGGACGGGGGAAGGGGGGGGGCTGGTTTTGCGACGGATTCGATCATTTTGTGGTAAATTCCGCTGCTCCTCACTTTTTTGATTTATCCCTTTTATCTGTGCTGATCATCAACCGCCTCTATCTGATCATCTCCATGCCCGAAAAGAATTAATATTAAATGATGCGCCGCCCCCGGCGCAAAAGCAAAACCACAATTTTTAGTCGCCGCGATGATTAATTGGACGACGGGGGGGAGGGAGATAATCCCATGAAAAGGATCAACGAATTGTGGGGGAAGAGTTGACCGGTTTATTAGCCCCAACAACTTTTTGTTATGTTCAATATTTGTTTTTTTTGCGAATAGGTTATCATGGGAGAAGCCCAAAAATTTATTCCATAAAAATCATATTTTTTGATTTTGGACTTTTTGAGAATAAATTTTATGTTTTTAGTCAATATTTCACCATTTTCCGAAAATTACATAAAAAGAATGTGCTTGATTAAATGTTAAATAAACGATCAAAAAATTTCTAAACAAATTATGCTCAGAGTAAAGATAGAAGGCAAAAAAAAATTGAATTTTGTGTTGTAAAATTTAAAAATGAAAACGAAATTTAAATTGCTTTTTAATTTTAAATCAAAACGCATATATGAACATTATTTTAAAATCGAATGATATAAAAAAGATTGAATGAACAAATAAGCATTAACCATCGTTTGTTCATTTAGGGACTCGATTTTCTTCTTAAAATATTTGGATCATTTGCCATTGGTTTTTTGACCACCGTAGTCATCATTGGTTTGACGCTAACTACCGTACTCTGCGCCTTACTTTTGACGAGAATCTTCCAATAAATCAGTGCGCAAATAAACGCATCAACGGGGCATGCCGAAATGCTCAGCTCGCCTACATAATTGGCCATCACGAGACCAGTGAGCTAAAATTTTAAAATTTATAAAATTAATTTGTCTACACTAAAATTATTCTCAATTTTTAATTGCTATTTCTAACTTCAAAGATGACATTAAATTTTATAAATTAAAATTTTCTAATTAATAAAATCAAAATTTTAAAATTAAAATTGTTACATACCGTATTGAACAAAAATGAGCCCAATGCTGGCAATGTGTTCAGGAACATTTCAGTGAAAATTGTAAACTTCACAGTACGATTTTTCTGCAAAAATTTATTTGGTTTAAATTCGAATTTATGACGTGGCCCACCAAATTAATATTTGGCCCAACAGAACGAAGCATCAGAAGAAAAATGATGCAACAAATCATGTTGATTATGCCAAAAAAAACTTTTGTGCCCGTTGAATGTATGCTGAGGGTCCGAATTGTTTCACAACTGGCCGTTTTGCAGTCAGAAACTAAAAAATAAATATTTAAATATGTTTATAATATAAAAAATTTGTGTAGAATTTATTTATAAATAAAGAATTTTTAATAATTTATTTTAACGAAAAAAGAAATGACCTTTGTCCAGTTGGAGTGGCAATTCTCCCAAATAAATAAATAGAGTACTCGCCCACAAAGCGACAAAAATGAACAGCCCGGCGCCGAAGAGAACTTTTCTGGGCCATAAAACACTGCAAATTAAGACATCAATTTCATCATAAATTTAAATAAAATTAAAATCTACTAATTGTTTATAATTAAAAATGCCAATTTTAAAATTTTGATTATTTAAAACATGAAAAATTATATAGTTACAATTAAATATGTTTTTAATTTATTTAAAAAATATATTCTAATTTTTTAACCATTAAATTTTAAATACAAAAAATTAATTATTAAAAACACAAAGTCTGCAAATTAAATGGTCAATTAAAATTAAAAATTTTCCAACTTTAAATTGGTGCCCTTCAGAATAATGCAACGCTCAAGTGCCAACAGCGTGACAAGAAATGGAGCAGCAGTAATGTAGCTGATTTCGAGAATTCCCGTCCAGAACAGGAAATACGGGGAATAATACGGGTTGTCATGCAGTCCGGACAAAATGTGCGGAAGGGCCCAGAATAACATATAAAATACATAGGGCAGACCTAAGAGGATATTATATATATATTTATATATATAATCGACGTATTATTTGAATACTAGGATTATTCGAATAACCCTAGTATTATTTGTATACAAAATTCTTTTTAAACTCAGTAAATTAATCTCACAAGTAAAATTTGAAGCTTCCGTTTTTCTTTATTGTTTCTATACTATTTTCTTTTGAAAAAGTAGATTTAAATTCGAATTTTACTAAAAT
Organism: Globodera ellingtonae; assembly: GCA_001723225.1. NCBI lineage: Eukaryota > Metazoa > Nematoda > Chromadorea > Rhabditida > Heteroderidae > Globodera > Globodera ellingtonae. The sequence goes on from MEIZ01000053.1 coordinate 343,549, forward strand.
TCAATTTTGTGAAGGTATTCAAATAATACTAACTCGCCGTTTTATTTAAATAATTCAAATAATACTATAAATTATTTTATTTTAAAACATTAACCCAATGCAGAGCAAACTGATTGCGCCACCAAATAGAGTTGCATGCACGGGGAAAGCGAGTTGACGCGCAATTTGCCTTTGCGAAAATGGGCGATGTACAGCAAGAAGGACATCAACAAGATGGAGCCGAACTTGCAACACAACGACAAAATGTGTTCAAACAGAAAAATAAAGTCCAGCACATTGGGCGGAAATACTTGTGAAGATTGGGAAAAAGTGGCCATACCGGGGCCTTTTATTTTTGACTGAAAGAGCGAAACACTTAAATTTAAATAATGAATATCTTTTATCTTTTAAAAATAATTATAAAAAAGCCTATTTGACTTAAAATAAAAGCAGAAATATATTTAATTTTAAGAAAATGCTGTTTGGTGCATTAGTTCTAAAAAGCGTAAAAAAAAATCGGTAAAAGCCCCATTCGTATTTTACAATTATTCTATTTTTTAGAAACAAAAATTTAAATTTGCTAATTTTTAAATTTAAATTACTTAAATTATTGACCAAGAATGCTAAGAATTTCTAAATGCTCTTTCTTTCTTTAAAAAAAAATTAAAGAAAATTATTTTTCTCATTCAAACATTTTTGGGAGCAAAAATGAACAAATTTTATGTGCTTTTATGCATTATATTCTGTGTGTTGATGGCGTTGCGCGTACATAAATTTAATTTATAATTAAAGCATTGCCAAATTTGCATGTTAAATTAAATTATGCTTTACAAAAAACTTTTTCTTTATTTTATTGCATCCGATTGACAAATAAATTAAATTTGATGCCCCCACACAAATTGCTGAATTTCTAGATTTGGCTTTTTCGAAGAAATCAAGCATTCCAATTTGTTAAATTAAATTTAATGCCTACGCATTGTTAAATTAAATTTAATGGCCACAAATTAAAAATTAAATTTTACCCACAAATTGTTGCCAATTTTCTATAATTGGAATTTTTGGTTATAATAAAACTTAATCTGGTCCAACAAAAATTGTAAATTGTTTTTGTTCTCAATTTAATTTGCTTAAAAATAAAGCTCTAATTTTTGTTTTTATCCACTATTTTTGGACCAGAATGGGGGCGTTTGTTGATGACGTGAAAGGATCGGAAGTTAATTTAAATAATAAATTTAGTTACCGAATAAAATAATATTGAAAAGTTAATAATAAACAATTATTAAATAAGGCTGAAAAAAGCAAAATATTCCAATAATTAAACATTTTTCAGCCTAGCCGAGTATGAACAATTTTATTTGCAAAAATGAAAAAAAATTGCTTCAAGAAAAGAATTCATTTCCGTACGGTTCCAGCCAATCATCCTTTTCGAATTTGATCAAATTCGGTGTCCCCCTAAATATAAAAATAATAAAAATGAATAAAAAATGTATTTAAAAATTCTCACATTTTCTCATTGCTTTTGAATGATTTGTCGTCATATTCTTCCTCATCTTCAGAGGGGCAATCGTCAATTTCGGGAAATCGCCAACAGCACGTCGCAAGCGAATGCTGTTTGGTGCACGTCACAAACGGATCTGCGTGCTGCTGCAGTTGTTGTTGTTGTTGTAACGTTATTCTTAAAAAACATTATTTTAATAGTGCCTCTTTTTAATTAATAATTAAATTCCAATAAATTATTTAATTACTTTTTTTGTGCTGAACTCAAAATTCGTTGTGTTGTTATAAAAGGCTGAAAACCTTCAATTAGCATCAAAACGATGAGAATTACATGAGGAGACCAGCTCGAATTCATATAGAAACGATATTAGCAAAATTTATGCTTAATTTTTGGTTAATTTAAAAAAAACATTTCCAAATTTAAACGTAAAATTCTATTCAAAATGCTGGTTGGTTGCATTGTTAGCAGCAATGAATTAATTTTTTAAAAATATAAATAATAATAAAATCGGAAATAAATTTGAGGCCCAAAAAATTGTGTTGAGGAAAAGCGGGCAAAATATTATTGCCGTCAGTCAGTCTGCTGCTGATAATTAATTGGCTAATAATTGATAACAAATTGCATATTCAGTAACATTGAAAAAAGAATTTTTGTCACTTTTATGAAAAAACAAAAATATTTACTTAAAAAATAACATGTGTATATTTTTGCAAAATAAGCTAACCATACCAAGCTTAGATGAATTTTAAAAATTTCTTGCTTTAATTTAAATAAATATATAATTGCTTAAGCTGAACGGCCGGACCCGGATTTAACCCGGGTCCGGTAGTCCCATCCGGGTATTTTTGGAAAAACCTCGACTACCCGGATTTTTGACCCGAGCTCGGTCCGGGTCCGAAAGAAACCAAATTTGTATTTTTTTGATGACAGGTCGCCAACCATAAGGCTTTTTGGAGATTTTTGATCAGTTTTTTCAAAGAATTTTCTTAGCGCGTGCCGACTCGGCACAAAAACAAATTTGGACCGGGAGGCGCTTTTAAAATGGGAAAATTAAGCTGGTTTGAAAGGGCCACTAAACTGATGCCAGACCGGGCAATAATTTGCTTTACCGATTCAGACATTCTTAAAGCCATTCGAACGCTTTCTTGAGGCTGTTGTCAAGCTAAAGCTTGCGATTGGGCAAATCTCAAAAAAAATTATGGCCAGAAAACCCCCAAATCGGGCTTTTTTAAAGTTGTTATAGTTTTCTGGCCATAACCTTTTTGATTTTTGTTCAATCGTAAAGGCTTAATTTAATAATTGCTTTATCTCGTCAAGAAAATTCGATTGCCTTTAAGATGTCTGAATCGATTAAGTATAAAGCCGCAAATTATTGCGCCAAGTTTGTAGCCGGACACCGGGGTTGGATTCGGTTCGGATATTCTTTTAAAATGTCAAAAATAATCTTTTTAAAAATATTCTTTTATAATTTTGTACATAAATCAAATAAATACATAAACGTAATAAAGTTATAAAAATATGCAGCAAATTCATTTCAAAGGCTTAAAATGACTGAGTTTTCTATTTTTTAAATAAAAGTTTCATATATACCTAGTAAGTAAATTAAAATATTAAATAAAACAATTAATGTTTTAAAGGTTGCGTCAGTCTAGACACATTTATTTGTGAAAGTTGGACAACAAAATCCGCGCGAATGAACACAAAAATCATTTTGCTCCATCGGCGCTGAATGGCTTGGCCCTTTAAGCCTACGCCAAAGTGAATCGGCTGTAATTTTTATTTTCTTTCTTTTTTTATTATTGTTTTTTAACCGGTTTTTGGGGGGTGGGGGACGGGGGACACATTTTTGGGGCCGATGGATTTGGTTGTGCTGCACAAGCAGCGGCGTTTATTTCTTTCTCCAAACACTTTCTTCACAATGTCACACATCGGCCATATTTATATAAATTGCCCCCCCCCCAATGAACCGGTTGGTTTTGCTGCTTGGCTTGCTGTACATGTGCAACAAATTGGGAGGAAAAGCACCTGAACACTGACTGGATATGTTTTGTTGTTGTTGTTGTGGTGGTGGTGATGGGGTGAATGAATCATTTGCGATGGCCAGGCCATCATATATTTGGGAAAAAATGAAAGTGACTAAAAGGTGATGGGTTAAAACATTTTTTGGTGGCATAAAGTGACAACTTTGTCTCTTATACACATCTAGATGTGTATAAGAGACAGGTATAAAATGATAAAGAAAATTTTGTTAATAAAAATTTAAGCAATGTCTTCAGTGGGCAAGAATAAAATATATAATCGTTTGGTTCACAGTCATTCCAGACTTGGCAAATTGTCTGGAAGTGTTTTGTGCTATTTATTTAAAAACCACCAAAAATTAAAAATACAATAATTTCTTCCAAACTATTTTTTATTCCTTAAATACCTAAGTTAGTTTATCGTGTAAATAAAGTTGGTTAAAAATACCAATCATATTTTCAAGGTTAATCATTAATGTTCTTTTATTTTGCACTATAATCACAATTTGTGATTTAATTGTGAATAAAAAAAAAGGTTTTTAATTTCACGATAAAATAAAATTTTGAAAATTTCACCTTTCACTTTATTTCCTTTTTGACCACTTTCACTTTTTGCTTTTTCATTTTACTTTTCACCTTTTATTTCCCAATTTTGCGCAGCCCTCCTGCTGGTGTTCACCAGGGATATCTTTCGTGTCAAAAAAAAACGGAACACGGAATACGGAACCCACCGCGAGGAAAAATCTGTTTTTAACGGATTTTGCACGGAGCATTGCAACCTTAAAAGCTAAATTTTCGAGAGCAAAATTAAATAGTAATCGATGAGAAAAAGTGATGCAAATTATATGCATTTTCAATTTTTACATTTTTTAATTTGTTACCCTTAAATTATTTAGTATATTAAATTTCGAATCACTAAATTGTTATAATAAACAGAGTTTTCAATCGTTTTATGCGTCAAACTGCAATTCATATATTTTGTAGAATAATTATGAATGGTTGGATAAATTCGTTGACACAACATTTCGATCATCAGAATAATTCGGTGCCATCGAATGACCCCGACTTTGCCTTGCCTTCGGGGGTTGTTTCTCCTTACAGGCATCTGAAAACAATAAAATTTAAAAATATTTTAAGTTTTTATTTAAAACGTACTTCCAACGACCACAAGTCCCATCAGGGTTGGTTGCTGAAGTAAACAAATGAGAACAAGAAATGTTTACCGTCCGTATATACTCTTGTAATCCCCCATGGGGGATTATTTTTCAACCTACTCAGAACGGGCGACATTATTAGAGGGTGGGGGATTATTAGAGGGAATGGCCGGCCACATTTTTGCCACTGGTTTAACCTGTTTCATT
>MEIZ01000053.1:348484-388744 GCA_001723225.1 Globodera ellingtonae
TGGGGATTATTAGAGGAGAAAAGAATGGGGGTGTGACTGTTGACTGAAGCGATCGCTGTTTATGGTTATCTCTCCCAACACTTTGAACGTTGGATCAATCACTTTCAAAGCCATTTCATTGAAATGCACAGAAATATTTCAAGAAATGAGGTAAAAACAAATCATTAAGAGTAAATAAATAACTATTTACTTCCTGTTTGGTTGCACTTTTATTCTCGGCCATCAAAATTGAGCGAAATATAAGAAAGCCCATTTATTGTGCTTATTAAATTAGGTTGGATTTATATAATAATTTATATGCTTTGTTTTCTGATCCTTTCACGACAATTTTCAAACAGTTTTTGTGTTAATTGCATTTGCCCATTTTGATGCGGGGCGGAATGAACCAAAGCGCCAGACTTGGCGTATCAATCGTGGATATGGGCGGGAAGGACTGAGTCGCTCAAATCTTTACCAGGGGATGTAGCACAACTCGAACAGTAGGATGAATGAGGTTTCCAGAGGCTGTATGAGTTGGACGCGCGAGCAGAACATCTTCAACTTTGTACGATGAACAGTTGAAGAGTATTCAACGGGACGGAACAAATACAGCTCCATCTTCATGAATTAAACAGATAAAGACTCTTCCTATTGCCTTTTTTTATTACATTGGCTGAATACATCGGATTTGAACGTATTAGTGGTCGCGAAGTTGCTTCATCCCCAAAGAATGGAGCAAAATTAAATTCGAAACTTAAAGGAAATCGCTTCTTTTCTTTTTATTCATTTGAGTTGAATAATTGTTGAAGTAAACGAAACCTTTTTTTGTATTAATTTAGGTGTTTTCGGATTTCGGCTTTCGGAAATACCGGGATTTTTGGGTTTTCGGATTTCGGACTTTAAATCGTTTCGGATTTTTGGGGTTTCCGAATTTCGGATTTTATTTTCCGATTTTGCCCATCCCTGGTCTGTTGCCGTTTATGTTAAAAGTTACCGTATAAATTGTTGAGAAAATTGAGTTCGTCTGCAAAAAGGTGGAACAGTTTCATTTTTCTAATTTTATTTTTATGTCCTTATTCTTAAATATTATAAACTCTATTTTGTTATTCGCTTTTTTATTATAAGTATTTTGCCCAAATTTTAAATGTAATTCAAAATCATAAATTGAAAAATGTATTAATCATTTAAAACATCTTTTAAATTTTTTAAAGTCTAAATTGCAATTTTTGGTAATTGCATTGTCTTTTTGTTTTTAATCTTTTTATAGAAAAATATTTTGACTTAATTTTAATATTTTCGCGTTGAGCAAATGTTCCGATTTCTTTATTTTTCTTTATTTTCGTCCATTAGTCTCGATATTTGACCGGGACTTTTCTTCGTCCCGGGGTTTTCCAAAATCCCGGGACGACCCCAACTCAACTTTAAAAGTAATCCCCCCCCCCATTCATTCACTAAATAATTACAACAAAACGTTATTAATAACGGTGACTTTTTTGTGAATGGTCGGACGGACGGACGGACAAAACAGCGCCTAATGGATTTTTACATAATTCAAAGATTGTTGTGTCGCGGATTATGTGTTGTAAAAAGCGGGAAAATGTGTGGGGTAAATGGAATGGAACAGAAATTCACAAAAATTGTTTAAAGAAGAATTTGTAAATGGACGACGGAGGAATGGCTGACTAAGAAAGGCGTTGAAAGCGAAACATTATGTGCATTATTATTATTTTATTATTATTATTCATCCCATTTTTCTTTTGTATATATTTGAATCACTTTGTCCTCCCCTCCCCGCCCTCCCTCAACATATTTTGTACAAAATGTGTGTGCTCCTGTCCACACATTTAATGCGTTCGTCCGTTCATCTTTACGACAAAAAAAAATGGCATTGGCATTTCGATAGGGTTTCCGCCATCATTGTGCATTAATTAAAAGATAGGCAACAAAATGATAGCCCCGGGGGGGGGGGGNCTAGCCACCGGTTAAAGACAAAGTGTCACCTCCTCCTCGACCACTGAACATTATGCTGCCGCCGCGGATGAAGCTGCGGGCCCTAGCGCTTTCATTATCCAGAAACTCCATCAAATCAGGCAATGTTATTTCTGTCTCTTATACACATCTAGATGGCGGTGATCAACAACTTCACATTGGGGAAGTAACCGGATGCTTAAAAAAAGTGTCCGAAAGCCGGCAATTCCGGCTCCCAATGCCCGGGAGCCCAAAAAGCGAGGAAATCCGGGACCGGTATATCGCTGCTTACACCCAAGCCAATAATGCCGTTTCGGTCTGAGCTACCGAGCCGTCCCAGCGGCCGTTCCCCTCTTATGCTCTTTATGCCCCCCCCCGTCCTAAGGCGTTTTAACCGTCCAATCAACTGGGAAACTTTTTCTTCCTTACATTACGATGTTCGAACAATAAAACCCGAAATTTCGGTCAGTCATAGGTAGGGCTGTGTATTTTAGGTTTTTACCTATTTTGGGCTTTTTTGGAAGATTTCTTAAGAAAAATGCAATAAAACCAAAAATCGACTGACCACATTTTTTGAAAAAAGTACCCCTAAAAATTGCGGGATAAAGCTATAGCTAAGCTAAAGTTTTGCGATTGGCCAAGTCTCAAAAAAGTTATGGCCAAAAAAAAACCGATATTTTTGAACTTTTTAAAGTTTTTTGGCCATAACTTTTTTGAGACCCGGCCAATTGATAAATTTTAGTGTAACTATAGCTTTATCTCGACAAAAGCTTTCGAATGGTTTTTAATTTGTCTGATCAGTCAAGTTTGAAGTCAGTTATTGCCTCGGTTTGTATTCGGACCGGTCTGGATTCGGCTCGGTAGCCCTCATTGGCCAAATGTTTTTACGTGAAGCGCGACATTTGATCCCCGACCCAATTCGCGCACTCCCACTTATGCATGAAAGTGCTGGCCCGTCCCGGTTTCCATCGGCGGGCGGGTTGGGATGTGCTGCTTGCTCTCCTCCCCGTCCATGCGTCCTTCCCCCAATTCGTCCCGAGCAACCCACAGATCGTTTTGTCACTCACATCCACTTACGATCCGACGGACCAATATCCCCCCCTGTCTCTTATACACATCTAGATGTGTATAAGAGACAGTCGTTGGGGAGTCCAAAGATCACCAATTTGAATACGGGGAAATGGACAACGGAAAGTAGCCGGGGAGATGGCGCGGTTTTCGAGTGAAATTTTAGCACATTTCAAGGAAAGATTTGTCCCCAAAAGATATTTAAATTGCAAAAAATTTTTAATTTGCCTGAAGGATGATCACAATTTTGACTGTAAAAACCGGGCCACAAATGTGCCGCCGTTGCCAGCGAATTTGCCCGTTCACAAATTGGCAAAACTCGTCTGCTCAGGTCNGATAGATGGCCGGCCAAATGTTATTGGTGCATCAAATTTCAATTTTATTTGTGTTTTGTAATAAAAAACAAAAAGTTTTTTTGTTTTCTTAAATTGGCCAATGACGTTTTGAAATACATTTTTTTAAAAAGAAATTTTATTTTTTGTTATATGTAGGGCCACTAATTATATGGAAATCCATATTTTTTTGCGCACTCGGAACAGCGTATAAATACTACCATAAATGATGTTTTTAGCTTTGGTTGGAGCTTCTAGAGCCCATTTTATAATCCATATTTTCCATATTTCGCCATTTTTCAAAATTCCTTAACAAAAATAAAACGAAAAATACATCCCTAATAGTAAGGATCGATTTTTTCAAAAATTTCAAAAAATGCACCCCTAAAAATTGACATTTTTCGCAACTAAAAATTCTGCCACCAAAAAATGACAATTTTTAAAATTTGCTTATTTTCAAAAAAATTTTCTGAAATGCCTTTAATTTACATATAAATTAAAAATCTTGCCCTTGCTATTTGAAAAAAATTTTTATCCATATTTCGTCCATATTTTGCAATTTGCCCACATTTGGTCCCTTTTTACAATTTTTTATCCATATTTTATGGCCATATTTGGAAATTTTTTATCCATAAAATTAGTGGCCCTAGTTATATGACAGTAAAATTATTGTTTTTTTGCACTAAATTAATCATTATTTTCATACTCAACTTCTGAACTAAATCCATTAAACGTCATTTATTGCTCAATAATTTATATTAGTAATTTGCACAGCCGAATCCATTTTCTTTCTTCAGTTTTTAATTTTTATAAATTTGGTATTTAAGTTTGGAGTTTTGTTAAACAATTTGCAATTTTTAGTTTTTTAATTAAGCTGAATGGCCTCACACTTTTCTAAACATTTGCTCAGCTTAATTGCCAACCTAATCATTTTTCATTTCATCACCGGTATGCAAAATATATTAAAATAGTTACCTACCTAATTTAAAAAATTATTTTATTTATAAAAACGGGTTTTTATAAATGATGAAAGAAAGAAAAAATTACATTCGCTTACATTTTGGTTAATGCAATTGTTTTTTTAAGGTTTTTTGAAAATTTTGTCAAAAAAATTACAAACAAAAACCAAAAATCATTTAACCATAAAGGTCGTCTCACTTTCTCAAAAATAAAACCGTCAAAATCACTATCATTTCACAATTTTTTTAGCATAAAAAATACATGTATTTTAATAAAAAAAAATGATTTAAATAAAGTTAAAGCAGCTATTAAAAATTTTAATAAAATTTTGAAATACATAAAAATTGGGGTTGGTTTGAGGGCGACATTCCTCGACTAAAATGTCGGGGGTTTGGATTCAAAAACAACTTTCTTCTTTAAATTTCATTTAAAAATTGGAAATAAGTAATACAATTTAAGCCAATGCTTCTGCCGGTTATCTGCGAGCCTGCTACTTCACTAACTGGGCCCAATACAGACAGGGACGGGCCAAATATATGCCGGAAGAATACATTCCGGGCCTTTGCACACACATTTTGTACGCTTTTGGCTGGATGAATGAGGACTACACGGCAAAGTGAGTGAATTAATTTTGTAAATGTCATTAAGAGTGAGTGATTAGTTAATCGTAATTTTTTGATAAACACAAAAGTGAAGACGTACACGGACAAAAGATCCTCCGGACAAAATGGCTCCAGACAAAATGCCTCTAAGTTAAAAGCAGTTGACATAGTGAAGAGAGGAGAACTTCACAATGAGGACACAATGGATCACTATGTAGAGGAGAAGGATGTCCCATGGGTGGGCATTTAGTCGGGGGAACATTTTAGTTGATGACCTTTTGTCGTAGAGTCAAATCGTGAATGTTTTCTGAGCTGATCATATACCAAAACTGAATAAATATTCCATAATAATTAAAATTTGTTAACATTTTAGGGCCTACGATCCGGCCGATTTGCCCAGCGATTGGCAACCAAAAGGGATGTATAACCGTGTGAATGCACTTAAGGTCGGTCAGACGGGGGAGTTTATGGCATTAAATTTCGTAAAAATTTTTGAAAAAATACGATTTCTAATCCACTTATATTAATTGTCTTTAAAATTTGAAGGCCTTCGATCCAGGACTGAAAACGTTGCTCTCATTTGGCGGTTGGTCGTTTGGCACCCGCCTTTTTCAGGGAATGTCCTCAAGGTGTGGGCGGGCACGCTTTTGTAAATTTTAATTGTTCAAAAAGTGTTTTTTAACAATTTCAGCGAACAGTCAAGAAAAGTTTTTGTAAATTCGGCAATTTCATTTGTGCGAAAGTACGGATTTGATGGCATCGACATTGACTGGGAATATCCAAGCGGTGAAACGGAAAAGCAAAATTTCAACAAATTTTTGAAGGCAAAAATTCTTTTTTTTTGTTTAAAAATATCAATAATTTAACAAATTGTTCATTAATCAAATTAATGACAGAGGAAATAATTAAAAAGGCGCTACCTTTTTTAAATTATTTAATTTTATTTTTATTATGAAACTAAAAGAAATTTATTTTATTGTATTGAATATTATTTATAATTTTCAAATACCTATTTAAATATGTTAAAAAACATTAATTTTAAAGAATTCTTAAATAAATTCTATTATTATTTACATTTGTTTTAATTGGATAATCATAAACTATTGCAAATATTTTACATTTTTTTTATTTCAATAAATTTAAATTGGAAGAATTCGTCAGGAACTCAAAGACGCCATTGGAGCAGAAAGTTATGCAAGCGGAATGCCGCGTTTGCTGATGTCAGCCGCAGTTGCTGCCGGCACTGAGAACATCGACAAAGGATACGACATTCCGACAATTGGAAAGTAAAAAATATAAAAAACAATAAAAAAAAATTGTCTTTTTCTTTAAAAATAATTTTGGCCGGACATTTGGCCGGGCGGGGGTACACCCGATTAGCAAATAATCGGCCCGGCCTAAAGCCCAATATTCGCCTGGTCCGTTTGGCCAAAAATTAAAAAAGCCCCCCGGGGCCCAAGTCGATTTTCCGATTCCGAATCCTCAGAACCCGATTTCTGATGCCAGCGTTTAAGCTTTCTTTTACTCCCGCTGACCTCCAATTTTAATTAATTAAGCCTGCTCGACTTTGTGTTGCTGATGAGCTACGATTTTCATGGCTCATGGGAACAGCAAACCGGCATGAACGCGCAATTATACGGTCGGTCCAAGGACCCGGCGGAAAAACGCTTATGGAATGTGGTCAGTCAGCATGCCAATGCCAATAATGGAAATCAAAATTTAAAAATAAATTTCTTAAGAATAAAATGATAAATGATAAAAATATTTTATTCAATTTAAATTTTAGGCGTAAATTCAAATGAGAGCTCATTAAACGTAATTAATTCTAAAAAAACAAAAAATTATTCATAAAACAATTAATTAACTTATTAAACTTTTAGGCTGGAGCCGCAAATTATTGGGCTGAGAAAGGAATGCCAAAATCAAAGGTCGCTTCTATAAACAAATATTTTTATTCATAAACTCAACATTTCTGCTCAAAGATTATTGTCGGAATTCCAACATACGGTAAAATAATTAAAAGCATTTTAAAATTACACTTTCTTCAACAAATTCAGGCCGTGGCTGGACTTTAACAGATCCGCAACAATTCCGCGGTCTGGACGCTCCGGGTCAGGCGGCAAAAGCTACCAAATTTGTCCAATTGGCTGGTACCGGAGCCTACTTTGAGGTCAACCATATTTTATTAACAATTTTTTATTGAATTCGATTAGTCTAGTGAAGTATCGGTCTCGAGTCTCAAAAATTCTCGAGTTTTAGTCTTTAAAAAAAGATTTTAAATGAAAAATAAAATTTTTACATTTTATTTTTTTAGTATTGCGAAATGTTATCGAAGGGTGCACAGCGCTATTTTGATCGGGAAACTCAGGTGCCGTTCTTGATCGCCGACAATGATCAGTGGTTCAGCTACGACGATGTGGAAAGCATTAAAATCAAAGTGAAAATTATCAAAAACAAAAAAATTTCTCTAAAAATGGATTCAAAAAAACAGCTCAACTGGATTCGACAAAACAGTTTTGGAGGCGCTTTTGTGTGGACATTGGACTTTGACGATTTCAATGGACAATGCGCCGGAAGCCAACTTGGTATACTACTAGTATATTATGTAGACTGTATATTTACATACTTTGAAAAAATGCCTAAATATTGACTAAAAATGCTAAATGCTGAAATATGAATTTATTCTCAAAATCCACAAAATTAAAATATTTTTATTGACTAAAAAGTCGCTCTATTTTAATTCAAAATGAATGCAGAGCTTAGTAACTCGATAACTTATTCGCAAAAAAAAAATTAAAAACATCAAAAAGACATTTTTAGGCGTGCATTTTGAAAAACTAAAAATTAATCAGTGCATTTTCGTTTTTTATTGCCTTTTTCTTAACAAATTTTGGGAAAAAGGCCTCAAATATGGCATAAAAAATCCTCACATATTTTAAATAGGTTCTATTAAGAAATAAAGAATCCGTTCAACATAATTTTAAAAATTCTATTTCAAATCAGAATTTGCGATTTTGCCGAGCACTAAATCAAAATGATTTTCAGGCCGATACCCGTTGATACGTACAATTGCGCACGAATTGGGCGGCCTTCAAATTTCACAAACTCCAGTATCGGCACTTCCAAATGTACAAGAGAATTAAAATAATTAAATTTTAATTTTTTTAAATTTTTTTTTTAATAAGGTTCCCTCACCGGTGCCAACGAATGCACCGCCGTTGCCCGTGACTTCGGCGCCGCCGCCAATCGTCCAATCGACGGCAGTACCGTACACCCAAGCCAAGTGAAGCAAAATTCCAAATATTAATGTTGGCTCAAAATTCAAGAAACATGAATTCGATCATTATTTGCTTTTTTGTTGTAATTTTTTTTAATGATTTGAAACCAAAATTAATTTTTGGAAGTTTTTAACTTTTTGAAATTTTGTTCAAATTTCGGGTATGGGGTTCGAATTTGGTCAAACTGTGAAGGTCATATTTGGATTAGTCGACCCAAAAATCCTTACAAATTTAAAAAAAACACATGCATGACTTTTGAGAAGTTTTTTTTGAAATTGACGGCAAATATGGCGGCTATTAATAAAAAGAATTTGTCAAAAATTGAATTTTTAAGACTCAACCATATTTAGACTGTCTAATAAAACAAGATTTGCTAAAAATTCATAGAAATTTTAAGTGTTTTGGATCCAATGTTCTGTTATGGACAAAAGGACGGCTTCAAATCGATGCCGGCTTCATCAGTGAATGGACCCATCCTCAGGGAGGCATTTCTGTTGTGCTTGACAGGTAAGCAATTTTAGTGAAATGCTTTCAACAAAAATGTTTCATGATTCGAGACTAGAGCAGAGCTGAGATTGGGGGGATTTTAAGGAAAACCCCCGGGAAATCGGGATTAGTAAGATCCCGGTCCAAAAACCCAGGAATAATTGAGTGGAACAAAGATTTGTTAATTTTGACAAAACCCCCGGGATCATATAAGTGGGGAATTTCAGTCCCAAAAGGACGTTTCAGTCTCACTCCATTTTAGCATTTTAAGTATTTCTTATTTAGTATTTAAATTTGTTTTTTTATTACATTTTTTATATTTAAATAAAAAAATTTTGATTTTTGAGCCTTTCGTTTGCTAAATGAATTTTATAAAATCAGGAAAGGCTTATCGGATGCAGTGCCCGACAAGTCTTCAGTTTAACGGTGCCGTTGGCTTCTGCTCATATGTGGGCGCTTTTAATATTCAAATAAAATTGTTTTAATTTTATTTTAGCCAAGTTCACTTTCTTCTCTGATTGTTGGCGGCCCAATTGACATCGATCGCTCTCAGGCAAAAACAACAAAAACATATTGCCAGATTTTGGCTTTTGTTTTTTTTAAATCTTATCTTTTAAACTGTCTCTTATACACATCTAGATGTGTATAAGAGACAGCCACAAGTTTGTCCCCCCGGGGGAGGGGGTGGGACCCTGGGACCCGTGGTTGAGTACCTAATTCAGTTTAAAGTGGGCGTATATGTATGAGCTGTCTCTTATACACATCTAGATGTGTATAAGAGACAGGGTGGGACCCTGGGACCCGTGGTTGAGTACCTAATTCAGTTTAAAGTGGGCGTATATGTATGAGTGGCATGCCTATAAAAGCATTTCGATGCGCGCCCATTTGTACAACCCAAAAATTGTACCCTTAAGAAAATCCGTTTTCACATTTAAAAAAAAATGTTCCAAATGCGTTTTCTCGCCTTTTTGGTGCTGATCTGCCTGGGTGCCATGGTCAGCTGGAACAATGCGGAGATAGCGCTTACCGAACGCCGTGCCGAAGCCGTACAACCTATCCGCGCTCGCCGTATGTCCATTCCTAATTTAATCAGATATCTAAATTGATAAAAAAATGGTCAAAAATAATTTTTCCAAAAAAACATTGTTAGTAGTGATGCTCGAGAACTAAAATTTTTCGAGACCACGGAATGACCCCGAGACTCAAGACCGAGATTAGGCCCCCAAAAACACGAGCAAATCCGAGACTCGAGAACCAAGACTCTCGCGCATCACTAATTGTTAGGCATTTTGTTCACTTTTTGTTTATTTCAGGAGACTATGATGATTGTCCCAACAGTCAACACTATGAATGCTTATGTATGAAATGTCAAAATATAGATAGATCATCGGGAGGGATCGGGCCGGGGGGATTTTGTTTGGAATTTTTTCGAGATTCGCCGAATTTGAAGGCAAAGTCCAGATTGAACCAGATTTTAAGGAGATAATCCCAACCAAACGAACACTTTTTTTATATGTTTCGAACAGAATGGAGGGGACTATTGGATTTTTGGGGTTTTGACATCGTCGGATCCTGGCCAAACAAATGACTACTGTATATACTCTTGTAATCCCCCACCCTCTAATAATCCCCCACCCTCTGAATATTTAAACTCACACCCCCATTCTTTTCTCCTCTAATANCGGCCCAATTGACATCGATCGCTCTCAGGCAAAAACAACAAAAACATATTGCCAGATTTTGGCTTTTGTTTTTTTTAAATCTTATCTTTTAAACTTTTTTTATAACTAGGTTGGCGGTACCCCCCGACGTTGGGCTTGAGATTTTTGGGGGGGGGGGGGTTCAGGAATTTCGATCCGACCAAAAATGTCGGAGTTTGTGGTTTTTTCAACTAAAAACACCAAAATTTCGGAAACTTTGGTGACAAAAATCAACCAAAAATGTCGGGGACGGGAGTTTTAACTAAAAACTCCTGAAAATTTGGGGTTTGGTGGGCGAAAAACCCGACTATTTCTATCAATTTCAGCGTAATACACCTTCCCACCAATACTTTGCCGCCGTTTTTTCACTGAACAATGCTTATACGACAACGGCACCAGCACCAACACAGCCGTCGTCCATCGTCAAAACCGAAGTGGAGACCTCGGGCAACAAACGTATGTTATTTGCTTTTTTTTGTTGTTGTTATTTTCAATTTTATACAAATTCAATTTTATTATGGAGTACGGACTAAATCTGGAGACCGGGGCAATAACTTGCTTTAACCTTAACTGATTAGACATACTTAAAAGCCATTTGGAAACGCTTGACGAGATGAAGCTTGGACAAATATCAAAACATTTATGGCCAGAAATCTAAAAAAGTTTATCCCGATTTTGGGGGGTTTAGTCCATCTTTTTGAAATTTCCAATCGCAACGCTTAGCTTGACGAGACGACAGCTTCAACTCTACGAGAGCTTCCAAAATAGTGTTTGAATCAGTTAAGGTTAAAGCATTTATTGCCACGGTCTGTAGCCGGCACGGTCTGGATCCAATTTTATTTCCTGATAAAATTGATGAATTATTTTAATACTTTTATTTATAACACATAATATATTATCATAACTACCTAAATAAATTTAAACAGAATTTGTTTGTGAGACCGATGGATTTTTTGCGGATCCGACAAGCTGTCAGCATTTTTACCGTTGCGTTGGTTCCATTGCTTATCGGTAATAATAATAATAATGTTTTTGAAGCCCGGCGGGGATACTCGATAATTCGGCAATAAATAACCTGCAAAATTTAAGCCAAAAAATACGGAAAAATTTATTTTTTCATTTGCATTTTAAAGTTGGCCCCCCGACCCCTCGGAGGCGGGAAAGTCGGGGGATCGGGGTTGGCCATGTCGGGGGATCGGGGTTGGCCATGTCGGGGGATCGGGGTTGGCCATGTCGGGGATCAGGGTCGACGTCCAAATTTTCGGGGTCGGGGTGAAGAAAATATATTCGTGCGTTTCAGGAACTAAACATGTTTCTTTTGTTGCCCTAATTCTTCTTAGATTTTTGAAAAAGTGATTTTGGATGTTTTAAGTCATTTTAACTTTGGAATTTATGAATTCTCTAGAATCATTTTTATTTACCTCTTAAAATGTTTAAATATTTTAATTTATATTTCAGTTTTGATTGTCCTGCGGGGCTTCACTTCAGCAAAAAGTTGTCAATGTGTGATCGGCCCAACGAAGCAAATTGTGAATAATCTGCTTTTTAAATGAATTATTTTATTTTTCCTTTTTTCATGGGGCCACCACCCAACTCATCCATTACAAAGTTTGAAGTTCTAAAACTCTTTTCAAATTAAACAATTAATAAGTTTATCTTTATGTAAGCATAAACTAATTGTTTTGGACAAAATCAATAAAGTTATACGCAGAAAAGTTCAAAAAAAGACACTTTCGCAAATATAACTTCTTGAAAATGCTTTGAACCGCTTGAACTTTGTTGAAGCATATCTTCTAATCAATTAAAGCTTTCTAATGGTACCAAATATTGTTTGATTTTGTTCACACTGAAAAGAGTTTGAAACTCCAAACTTTGTGTAATGAATGAGTTGGGTTACCCCCTTTTTAATGCTTTATCAATTTTTTGATAACCCTGTGCATATATGTGATTTAAAATGCAATAAAAATATTCCATTGAAAGTTTATAAAAAAAGGCATCTAAATTAATGAAAATTTTGAGTGTACTTGAATTTCTATAAATTGGACAAGTTATGTACTTCAAAATCAATATAATCGTCCTTGAACCTCCTAGCATTTATTGAATTAGACAGTTTGTATTTGAGGAGAATTGTTGAGAAACGAGCGAAGGCTAAAATCAAAGAACGTAGTCGAGCCCCGCGGGGTCACTCGCCTTTTTTGCTCTCATCGAAAACAAATTGTAACATTTTCCGAAATCGATTTTTGAAAACGTGTTCCGGATTTGGCGTTCAAAATTGGTCAAAAGGCGTACGTAAGTTTTTTTCAACAAAAAGAGTGGGGGGGGAGAGGGACAGGAAAAGAAATGAGCGTAAATGAAAATAGTGCATTCACTACTCCATTTCTCTTGCCCCATTTGTTTCCCATCGGAAAAAAATTGTTAAAAATTCCTTACATTATATAAGGGAACGTTTGCACAGCAAACGTTGTGCAATTTGCTCACCGGCGCCGTTTCTTGCCCGTCCGATTGGGGTCGCTCGGTTGGAGCTAGCTTTCGCGGGTCCGTCCGGGCATCGCTCGGTTGGCGGCTAGCGGTACGTGGGACTGACTGGGCAGGCATCGCTCGGTTGGGTTTCAGTTCGCGGGCCCGGCTGGGCGCTCGGTTGGGGCTCGGTTACGCGGGATCGACTTGGCATCCTGGCCTGGAAATGGCACACAAATGGGCAGTTGCATTCGGTTGGAGTCGGCATGAGCGAACGCTTTATTTTTTGTTTTTTTTATCAGGGTAGGTGGCGTGTGGCCAAGTTAAGTTGGTTGGTTATTATATTTCGTTTCATTGATAATTTTTACAGAAAATTTTCTAAAATTTTAGAGCAATTTCCGTAAATATCGTTTAAAATTTTCAATATTGTTGTTTGGTGTTGTTTGAGAATTTAAATCATTTTAATCATAAAATTGTAGCAAGAATTAACTCCCATTATTTAAAATTAATTTTACAAATGGAACATTATACGGAATTAATTATTATTCAATTTTTAATTATTCAATGCTTTTATTTGCATAAAAATATCATGTGGCATATTTTTGTGATTGATTTTATTTGAGTTCGATGCCCGGCCTCTAAAGATTAAATTTTTAAAAATGCAACTCCCAAAAAAATGGAGTCATTTCTGGAGGCAAACGACGGCATATTCTAATGGAACATATAGCATTGGCATCATATATTTTTTTGTCAATTATTAAACTGACCAGCGATGAGTTGGCCGTGAATGTGTCGGTAAATTGAGAAAAAAATGGTTGTTTTTGATTTACCACAGCGAATGGGTGGTGATTCAGGCTTTATTGGTGGGCTTTTAGCAGCTGTTCATATTCCATTCATTCATTCATTCGCTCGCTCGCCATCCAACCATTCATTTTATTTTTTTAACAATTTTCAACCAAATTGCATAAAATAATAATAATACTTTTAGTGTTAAATAAAAGAATTGGCGGCGTCCAGTATTTGCCGCATCTTTCTCTATCACCGCTAATGGTTAGTGTGAAAAGCCCCTAATTTCTTGGCAAATTTGCAGTCCACAAATGTCGGGGTGACCATTTTAATTGACGAAAAATTAATTAAGCGTTATCAAATGCTGCACTTGGAGAGGAGTTTCACCAAATGATTTTATGGGGAGCATCGACCGAAGGCTATGATGACTTGGCAACTCGCATAATCGCAATGGAAATTCATTCGGCCACTGCGAACGATGATGGGACAAAACGGTGCAAGAAAAAGGTTAATTAGGGTTAAGGTTGAATGATCCAATTACTTTTAGTGGTAAATTCGGAAAAGTTAGCGCAATTTTTCATTGCGTAATTTTTTATGAAATGTTGAAAATTCAAAAAGTTAGTATTTTTCGAAAAAACTAAAAGTATTTGAAACACAGGACCGAGAATTTTTGTTTCCAACTTCAAAAAGAATTTCATATTATTTACGATAATTTTGAGTTTTTTGTGGACAAAATGCCAACCAGTGTAACTTCGATAATCCGGGTGCGATGGACCCGGATCTGGAAACCGGATTCCATTTCGAAAAAAGCCGGACCACTGGATTGGATAATCCGGGTCGTCCGGATCCGCTTTCTAGTGGAAAGTGAAAATGATTAATGAATTTTGAGAAATAATGAATGGGTTTAAAAGAAATTTATTTTTTAACGAGTTTTGCATACCGGACCACCAATGACAATTATTAAATAAATATTTTAATTAAAAATAAATTCACATAATTAAAATTCGTTTTGAAATGCTCTGCATTTTGTTAAGAATGTGCGAAATGTAAAAATGCGCCAAAAACTGTGGGAAAGCAACGACCGAAGAGACAATTTGTTACTTTAATGCTTCCAGATCAAATTCGACGGGCCAAATGTTGGTTAAACAAAATTGAAAACATATTCCAGGACTGTTTGATGTTGTAACCGGGTATGGGACAGGGATGTCGATATCATCTCCTCAAAATAGATATTCTTTTTTATGATAAAATTTTTTTATCTTTTTTAAACCAAAGATTGTTTTGTTCGTTTCTTTCATTTGCAGATATTCTCATATCATAAGATAATTTTCTCACAATGCTCTCACATGCCCGATAGTCTCCGAAGGAATTTTGAAAATGACGGGCTCTATTGTTTGATGTTCATTAATTATCTCTAAAAGACTAACAACCATTTTGTGTAACCTAGACACGTCCTTGAATGGCAAGGACAGTCCTTGCAAAGCGTCTTAAAATGTTGAAATTGGCATTTTCAATTTTATTGAACTCTTTTGCTGCTCGTGACTGACTGAAATAAAAATGTTGAGTGTGGTGCAATCAATGTTTGTTCTCTTTCTGTAACTGTTTTTTGCAAGATTTGGCATAGATTTGGAGAGGGGCAGGAAAAGAAATGAGCGTAAATGGAAATAGTTCATTCACTACTCCATTCTCTTGCCCCATTTGTTTCCCATCGGAAAAAATTGTTAAAAATTCGTTTATATTATATAAGGGAACGGCACACGGCGGGCATTGTGCAGCTTTGCTTGCCGACGCCGTTTCCCGCAGACGTTCTGATCCTTCGCGTCTATAAAGTGCCATCGCACAAATCCTTAAAAAGGGATCGCTCGGTTGGGGCCCGCTAACGCGGACTCGACTGGGCGCATCTCAGCCTGGAAATGGCACATAAATAAGCGGTGGTATTCGGTTGGAGTCGGCTTGAGCGATCGCTATTTTTTGTATTTTAATACAATTATTATAAATTAAATTTATTATTATATTCCTTGTGAAATTTTTTTTGCTCTTTTCTGTTTTATTTAGTTACCTAAATAAACATAGTGCCGTTAAGACGGCAAACCAAATACAATTGAGTCCCAGGTTAATTGGCCATATTAAACGCTTTTGTTTTGGACAAATATTTGTGGAATTTTAAGAATAAATCCATATTTTGCCTCTTTTTTTTTGTCCAAAAATCGAAAATAATTTAAAAACAATAAATTGACCAGAACATTTCGCGCAAAATCATTTGTGCTATTTCTTGATTGTGCTTTAAAATGCGCATTGATACTTTAAAGATCAAATTCTAAAATTTACCAAAATTTTTAATTTATTTTTATAAAAATGAACTTTATAAATTCTTTGACTGGGATTGCAACAACCAAAATGATTGAGATGACTTCACAAATTACAAAAAATTTAAAAATGGGTATTTAATGAAATCGCGTTAATATCCTGCAGATTTGGTCCATAATTATATAAAGTATGTGTGCAAAGGCGACAAATGCACAAATCCATGGAAACCCAAAAGCATCAGCGCCATAGCCGCCAATTGTTGAGCCAAAAAAAGAACTTAAATAAAATGATAATTTATTTTTATTTAAATAAAAATTTAGTTAATACTATTGTTTAGTTACTATATATACATATTTTTTTTGATTTTTAGCAAATAATTTAATATCACAAAATGTAAATTGATTATTTAATAATTAATTAAATTATATATTAAGAAGTACAAAAATAAAAAAGGATTTCTTTAAATATACTTTCTAAATTAATTCAATTTGTAAGTCGCTTTATTTGTAAGAGTTAATTAATATATATTAAATTTATATTTTAATAATAATACCCTAACGTCGACGCGGACTGTACCAAGGCAAAAATACACGCATAAATTTGAGTTGAAGATTTACCAGTTGCGGCACCGTTAAAATTTAATTTTCTAAAAATGGAAATTGGCCGTTTTAAATAATTTAAATAATATTTTACTTGGAAACGTTTGAACACTTTTTGAAGATTGGTATGTAAAGGGCTGAAGCCGCCATGCCCAGAAGTGCAAACGAAATGCACATTGTTGAAATGGTCCTTTGAAAGTTTGAAATTTAAATAACAATTAAATGCGTTATTTAAAAAACTATATAAATTATCAAATTTTGTTTATTTAAATTAGAGACTGGTTTGGAGTCAAGATCCCGGCTAATCCTGATCCCGATCAATCCCAAACAATCAAAAAAAGGCTCGATCGGAATTCCAAATTCAATCCCGCTGGATCCCGAAAAATCTCGACGGAATCCCAATCCCGTCCGCTCTATTAGAAACCAAAAAGTTTTAGCAAATTATTTTGACAAAATTAAGTTTTCTCCTCTAAAAAAATTTAAAAAAAGCACTCCTTGTTTGTCATGCGGACTCGGGCACTTTCCAAAAATCAAAAACAGCGTATTTCTAGTTTAAATCCAAAAAAAATTTTACTTAGTGATCGGAATGAATGGAATTGGTCCCATCAATGAAACAGCAATGATCGCCATCATTGAGCCCATCAAAGTGATCAGTTTGGGTGAATGTTTAATTTTCTTCTCGATCAAAACACCCCAAATGGGTGAACTGAGCAAATAACTGCAGCTCATTATCGTTGACATAATGCCAATCAACATTGCAGAAGGGCTCAGCTAAAAATTTAAATAATTTAATTAATATGAACAATTGTTGGATAATTTGGTAGAATCATTATAATAATAATATTTCTCTAATTTATTGTAATTGAATTTTAAAACAATTCAAATTAAATTTACCGATTTTAAATGGGTTGGCAAAGATGCTTGATAAAATGAGCTGGTAATACCACGTAAGGCGACTATTGCGATGATCATCCATGTTTTGCCAAGCCGTAAAACTGTTGAATAACCGACGAAATTTTCTTCATTTTTATTCTTAAATTATATTTTATTTTAGATTTTTTTTATTAAAATGCAAAAATTAATATATTTCTAATGAGTAAATTAATGATAATGAATGAATTAGTGTTCGGCAAATGCCTTTTTTGGTATTCGCTTTTTTGTAAAGTGCCGATACCGAAAAATACCGCGGTAATACTGAACCGTGCCGAACACTAATGTATAAATAATAGACTTAAAATTATTTATTTTATACTTAAAATAAAAAATAAAATTTTCATTAATTTAATTATTTAATATTGCCATTTCACCTGAATGCCCTTTTTGCCCTCTTCAATTTGATGTAAACTGCCGCCATTGGCATCTCCAACTCTGTGCGGCAAAGGTGCCAAAATGACAAAAGCGCATGCCAACATTGCCATTGTTGTGCCCATTACAACATTGGGGAGCATAAAGCCGCCAACTTCATAGAGAGTTGCGCCAAATATTGGGCCCGAAATTTGTCCAAAACTCTCAAAAGTTTCCATGATGCTCTGAATAATATAAATAAAGTTAATAAAATTTTTTCATTGTGCACCAAAAAGCCGCTATTCGACATTTTTAATCAAAATTGTAAGCATTTTATTTAATCCATTTTTTACCAAAGCCACAAAGCTCCCAAAAGCAATTTTCAAAACAAACAAAAAAACATCAAAAAGTCGAAGCCCCAATTTAACTTTTTTTTTAAATTCCATAAAACTTTCAACTTACACAAATTAAGGACAAATGATCGGGAAAAAGTTCGGCCGAAAGTGTGAAAATGCTGAGAGCAAAAAATGTTCGTCCAACTGCTTGCAAAACGCGAATAAACAATGAGCACCAAAAGAATGTCAAATTATTGTCCACAAATGAAAGTAAACTTAAAAAAACGTAACTTTATAAAATAACATAATTAAATAAATCTTTTTTAAATGATTTATAAATGCTATTTTCAATAAAAACACACCCAAAACATATTGCGGATGCTGACGTAATAAAAGGAGCTGCGTAAAATGTTGCTTTGGTGCCAATTTTAACAATCTGAAAAAATTGGAAAAAGTAAATTCATTAAAAAAATAATTATTTTACATAATTTCCGATGATTGGTGCCATAAAAAATCTGCTCAATGGGTAAATGCCGATGACAATGCCAATTTGGCCCTTATCAATGCCGCGAAAAATTGCCTAAAAGATTAAATTTAATTAAGAATTAAATATTGTTATTTATAAACAATTAATAACTTCAATTAATTAATTAATTAATTAACCTCTTTTGGATAAAAAGTTTCCATGCAATTAATTGTGATTGTGTTTATGAAAGTTGCTGCCCAAAATGAAAGCAATGTCCATTCATGACCATTAAGAGAATGCAGCAATGCTTCGGCATAATTGCCATATTTAGTCATTGTTTTTCTAAACAATTAAAAATATTAACTGTAACATTAAACAATTTCCATGTTTTTCTAATTAGACAAAAGTGAATGAATGGATCAGCGCGGCGGGGGTGTGGCGACAAATAACAAAAAATCAATAATCAGTAGGTCAACAATAATCAATAATGAGAAGGTCAACATTAATCAATAAGACACGGAACGCCAAGCATTGACTTTTGTGTAGTTTTTTAAAATAAATTTGTTCTATTACCTAATTCCATAAAAAATCTTTTTTTTATATTTAATTAAAATTTTCTAAAGATTAGATTACAAAAATTGTTTTATCACGAAAATGAATTGCGCAAATTTTGGCAGATTTAAAAATGACAAAAAAACATTTTATTTAATTAATTTAAACTAATTAGTTGTATTGTTTGATCTTGCGCGACCTCTTATTACTACGGAATTTACAAAACACACGGGCAAGAGCAACACGGGCTAAAAACGACCAATTTATTTGACAAAGCTATGATTTTTTTTTAAATAATCGATGATTTTGTCGAAACAGAAAATTAAAATTCCAAAAATTGTAAATGCCGCCCCAATATATTTTTAAAAAATTGGACAAATTAAAAAAAAATGTTTAGAAATTGTTTCTCATCTAAAGATGCTCTCACCAAAAGTCCCAACGTAAAGTTAAGCGTTTTAAATCCAAAACAATTCCAAAATTTTGAATTGACACCAAAAAAAATGCGAGAAATAAAAAGGATTATGATTTGCGCGCAAATTACGTTGACTTTGGGCGCAAATCACAAAACGCAAACCATTTTAAGGAGCGTGTAGTTTCTAGAACACATTTTCACATTAATTGCTGATCAAAAATTCATTCATTGATCATTCCGTTCCGATCCGATCACATGTGATCAGCCAGAGTCCATCCAAATCTTGTAGTTTGTTTTCTGTTTTAAATATTTGTTTTTTGTAGCATGAGTTTTCTGTGGTGCCTTGATGTGCCCCGTCGCTTTTTTCTTTTGTTCAAAGTTCAGCAATTTGCGGACAAACATAACCCTTAACAATTATTAATGAATAAATTTGTATAATAATTAGGGCCACGATGGATAAAAAATCTCGAAATATGACCATAATATGTTAAAAAAATTGCAATATATGGACTAAATATGGACAAAAATTGCAAAATATGTACGAAATATAAAAAATGGGGAATATTTTCTAATAGAAGTATGTTAAGGAAGTTTTGAAAAATGGCAAAATATGGATAAAAATCCCGAAATATGGAAAAATATGGATTTTAAATGGGCTCTAGAAGCTCAAACCAAAGCTAAAAACACTATTTATGGCATTTAGAAGCCGTTTCAAGTTTGCAAAAAAAAAGAAGTTAATTCCATATAAATCGTAATAAATAAAAATTATTTATGGACAACTAGTTTTATAAATGCAGAACAGGAAAGCCATATTTATTACGCATTTGTTAATTGACTAATTTGCGAATTAATTGACCACAATTACCCCGCCTGCCCTGCTGTTAATATCGAGCCGATAATTTGTAAACAAAAAACAGACACTAATTTAGCGCGACTTTTTCCGATCGATTTAGGTGAACGAACAAACAATCAACAAATAGGTAAAATTTGTGCGATGGATTCTTAATTTGTAATACATAAAATTCCTCAAAATTCTTGAAATTTAAACAATGCTCAAAAATACATTTAGCAAATTATGGTAAATGCTTCCTCCCCCTGGTATAGAAAGTGTATTGTACAAATAGATCAGCAAAATAAGTTAAACAAATTACGTACATGCGGAGGTGAATTGGAGTATTTGTTGCTCAAGGGCAAATATGTCAAATCATCGATTTTTGTCTAATATTTTAAATAAATATCCGGTTTTTTTTGTATAAAAGACGAAAATAAAGCTTTGAATTCCTTATCAAGTCGACAATTTGGGGTCCGATTTATTCGGCATTTCATTTTAACTGTTAAATGAAGGCGTATAAAATTAAAAATATTAATTATTACAAGAATCTGTCAACAATTTGGGGTCCGATTTATAAACCTTTTAAAAATTTTGTTTTATAATGCTCATTGTTGTTGTTGCAGGGGTACGGAGAATTGCGCACCGGCAGTTTTCGGAGAATTGCGCACCACGGGTCAAAATTTGTGAAAAATATTTTTATACAAAATGTCTGAAATTATGTTATTTGATGCGCTGATTACGAATTCGTCAATAGAAAATAAAATTGAGAATTTAAGGTGGTTTAAGCCACTTTGCTTGGGGTTCGTTAGGCTTAGGCCTAAGCCAACCTGAGCTTAGGGGTTCAATAAGCGCATCAAATAACATAATTTCAGACAATTTTGTATAAAAATATTTTTCACAAATTTTGAACCGTAGTGCGCAATCTCCGGGTTGGTGCGCAATTCTCCATTTTTTTTTGCTGGTGCGCAATTCTCCTAGCGCCTTGTTGCATCGTCGTATAATTTCCCCTCAACATTTAATAAATTTCGGTATCATTTCCATAATAAAATTTCAAATTTTTCTGAGTTATGATTGTAATTTTTAATTTTTTTTATCGAATTATGACATTTTATTTATTTTGTTCTACGTTCTCATTCTCAAAAGTGTGTTTATGTCGTTGTTATAATTAATTTTGTAAGTTTAGTCATACATTTTGCGAAATTTTTGTGGAGACAATTAAATAATAAATAATTATAAATCGTTTTGTGTGAAGTATTGAGGCTAATTGCTTGGCCAGCATATTATCGTCGAGCCGTTTGTTTTACTACGGTTTTTCTAAATATTTTTTTTAATATTTTCCCAAAAATTTTACGCACTTAATAAACAAAAAAGTGTCTTTATTTTCGGATACCAACTCAAATTTACATATAAATTCCTCATCCTTTAAGGAATCGGGATAATAATCTTCGATAGGTGGAGATTTGTAAGACATTTAAATATTTAAATTACCATAATTTTTCTGCAAAGAATTATATTTAAACAGAAAGTCTAATTTTGCATTTTGCAAAACTTTTCATGGCAAATGTTTTTCGCAAAATGTTATTTTTAAATTTCCAGCTTTTAAGGCCATAATTTTTTTTTTGCAGTTTGTCCAAGCGTTTAGCTTTTGCTTGAAGATAGCTTCTACAAAGTAAAGCTTTAGAATAATATCAAAATTTGATTTGGTTGGCTAAATAAGTTAGAAAAAGTTCGAGAGGGTGAACGAATCGCCGTGGCATACAAAGAATAATTAAATTAAATAAACAAAAAGAATTCCTCCAATCTCTAAATTCAGACAGGAAAAAGTACCTAAATGTTTTGTAAGTGAATATTAGAAAATTTAAAAATAAATATTTGACGAGCATTTTTATTCTTTTTACTGCATTTTTCGTAGAAAATTTCCATAACTCCAAAAAAGATAAAGCCCATTTTGACGGCGAAGGTCAACTCGGCGCCGAAAAGTCTTAAACATCACATAGGTAACTTTTTTTTAGTGAACCAAATCAAACAATCTTAGTAGAGCCCGGAAAATTCTCGATCAAAAGTACCGAGATTCGATCGAGAATTGCGCTCGTTCGGGCACTACTTGGCACCATTCGGAAGCACTAAGTCTGTAAATACTATAATAGAAAATAGCTAGGTGATTGAACTTAATTCAAAAAGTTATTGGCACAAAATTGCGATTTTGCACGTTTAAGCTATAATTTTTTGAGACCAAATCGGTAAACATTTGCTTAATCAAATGTTCAACCAAAAAAGAGCTTCTGAATGGTGTCAATTTTATTTGATTTACTTATCTAATGATGGCGCCGACTTAACCCGACTCGTATTTTAGGCTTTTAGGTAATTGAACAACAACAAAAAAGAAAAAGCATCAATAAAGCCCAAAAAGCCAATGCAATTTGTTGTGTTAATTACACAGTCCCAGCAGCAGCCACAGCAGCAGCAGAAGCAGCCGCAGCAGCAGCGTTTTCTTCAGATTCAATGAGCTGAATCAAAGTTGGCAGTCGGGCGCCCGCCAGCTCGGCTTAAATAAACAAAAAATAATACTTTTTCGCCCAAAAGTGTTAAAAACTTTTGCCGTCCTCTGTTTTTTTGAAGACTTTTGCACGGCATATTGGACAGGTTATGTGTTGTTCAAACCTGAATTAAAACTAAAATTTACACAAACAAATTAAACAACATTCATTTACCAAACTAAGATGCAATGCGTGTGGAATATGTGCTAAATTGTAAATTTTAAAAAAAAGATAAAATTATAATTAAATTAGGTATATAAAAGCATTTCTGCCCGAGGGCTTTTTGCTGAAGGAATTCTGTAAAAGTTCCATGGCCAGTGCCGGTGTTCAAAATCTGTCTCTTATACACATCTAGATGTGTATAAGAGACAGCAATTGGCACGGCACGACGTGCCTTCTTTCCTCTTTGATAACAAAAAATTGGCATAAACCTCTCAATTTCTACTTACTTGGCACGCCGGTAATGGACGAACCATTTCGTCCCCAACAATTTCGTCCAAACAAATTGCACATTCGCCCACTTCTTCCTTCAAATCGCGCATTCGATGCTCCGGCAAGTGGACAAAAACTTGCAAAACTTAAAATATCGGTTGGGGACAGACAATGTTAAAATGTGATAGCTTTTGGTTTATTTGATGACCAAAGAATCTTTGTAACATTTGAAAGCACTTTGTCTGTAGATGCTAATAATTTTAAGCTCTACATCATTTTTTTGTGCAAAAGGGGTGTATATTTTTCGGGTTTCCGTTAAAAAGGCCATTTTAACGGAAAACGGAAAAAAAAGGACCAAAAACAACGAAAAAACGGAATTCCGCCCATCCCGATTCGGCATCCAGCGCTTTAGGGGTTAATAATACCGATCGCCATCTTTCAGATAGCGTTAATGACCCCATCATTTTCAACCTTCATTTGTTTTTGTTTCGGCCGTTTCTGATGATGACCACGCTCCAACTTCTGTTGTTTCTTGTGCTGTTGATGACGATGGTCGCACACACTTTCGAATTGCTTTGCCAACCTTGTGAGTTACAACGGAAACCATGATGAATAGCACAAGCGCCATCATAACAAATGAACCCAAGTCGCGCTTCCTTCGTCGTCGTTTCCGCTTGATGCCATCAACTAAATGCCACACAAATTGAAGCATTAATCAATGATTAGACCGACTTTCCAGTGCCAAATTGGCAGTGCCGTTTCCATCACCCAGCGCCGTAAGCAAAAGTCGCAACAATCGCTTTGCCTTGGGTTTGCTCGATTTTGATCGATCAGAATTACAAGTTTGGACACTTTTGCCCTCATTTTGCTTTTCATGCTTATTATTTTCTCGATTTTCCTTCATACAAAATTTGATCAGCTTAGCCACTGTACTCTGTTTGCTCACACTTTTCAATGGCACAATTTCGGTTGTCGCAATTCGTTGACGTTTTGCCAAAAACATTATCGTAAAGCGCAAATACTTCTTCAACTGCTGTTCCAAACCAATCCCTGCATAATTTTGTAAGGTCACGGTTACAGTAACCCAGTTCTTATACCTGCTGATACAATTTTCCTACTGTACAAGTGCAATTTCTCCACCACTTGGCTCATTGCCGGATCATTCTTTTTCATTGTTTTCAAAATTTTATATTTTTCTTCCAAATCCGTATGATTATTGCTGCTTTGGTGGTGCTCTTTCCCGCTCTTTTTTCTCGAAAACGAGCTAAGGATTCCTTTTCCTTCTCTCTTAATTTGAATTTTGAAATTAGAATTTAAGCATTTTTGAATGAATTTAAGCATTTTTGAATTAGAATTCAAGCATTGTTGCTAGAATTTAAGCATTTTTGAATTAGAATTCAAGCATTGTTGCTAGAATTTAAGCATTTTTGAATTAGAA
The DNA here is from genome assembly GCA_001723225.1 of Globodera ellingtonae. Classification (NCBI taxonomy): domain Eukaryota; kingdom Metazoa; phylum Nematoda; class Chromadorea; order Rhabditida; family Heteroderidae; genus Globodera; species Globodera ellingtonae. Next base: position 373,295 of record MEIZ01000053.1, read on the forward strand.
TTCAAGCATTGTTGAAATTTTTTTATCGAGGATTATAGAATTTAGGTTTTGATCATAGCCACGCTGTCCCGTTTTTCAAAAAAAAAAACAGGGCACGGGATACGGGACGCCAAAAAAAATTCCTGATCTTGATCAGGGCTGGGCAACAGATCACCGAACCCTGAATTATTTACTTTAACTGTTTGTGGTGTAAATACTGCTCCAATAAGTTGCTCTTGTTCTCTCATATTGACCAAAAATTGATCAAACTCCTCTTCTTGAATGCGTTCCATTGCAAGCAAATCGGACAAAATGCCTTTAACGCCGGCTGATGAGTTCGTTTTCTCCTCTTCACGCTCCAACGCGATCAGATCGGCCAATGTTGGCTCTTTCTTGACGGATGAATCGATCGCGATCAGATTGGCCAATGTTGTTCGTCGTTTCATGCCCGATGGACTCACCGTTTTGGCATCAGAAGGACAATGAACGCCATCGCCCCCGTGAACAGAAACGACGATGTTCAGCACCATCAACGGCAGGAAGACACAATGTGCTGCTGCTGCCCATTTAAAATTTTTCATTTTTTGAAAATCTTCAAAATTAAAGACGCATTTTATTTTTAAAGCTTCATAAACAAAAATCCACTTTCAAGCAAATATAATGAAGTAATTTTTATTATTAACGCATATTCATTCTCAGTTAACATCAAATTACAAATAAAAATCAATTTTATTTATTAACGTCACATAAAATCATTGTTAACGACGACGACGACATGGAATAAACATAATTTTACGAATGCCAAAGCTGTTGGGGGGCAAAAAGATTGTGATTTGGACATACTGCCTATACACAGGGGTGACAAATGTCCTTATTTCGCCAAATTTTTGTTGGCACCACTGCCTATACTACTTTATTTTTTGATTGCAAATTAGAATTTTTTCGGCTCTTTTGGATTAGGTAATCGGAACTGGACGTGTTGGCACTTTGGCCATTTTTAGTTTAATGGCATTTTGGCTAGTTGGTATTTTGTCATTTTGGTTTATGAACAGAAACGGATGAGAGGATGTTCAGTCAGCATCATCAACGGAAGGACGAAAGACACAATGTGCGCAATTAAATTTGTTCATTTTTTTGCTTCAAAATTAAAATCACATTTTTTAAAGCTTTATAAATCCACTTTCAACCCCCAAATATAATAAAGTGAACATTTATTTATAAAATAAATTGCAAATAAAAATCAATTTTTATTAATGCCATATAAAATGTTGACGACGACATGCAATTTTCGAATGCCAACGCGGTTGGAGAGCAAATTGACGGCGCACGGCTCTGGCGCCATGTGATATGTGGAGTTAGTAATCACATAAAGTCCCCTGAAAATGCCATTTTGGATGTATGGATGGAACTGTTTGGCAAAAGTGTAGTCCGATGCGAATAACGACGCCCCCAAGGGTGGGTAGTGGCCTTTTACAAGTGGGCTCCGGTCACTGTCCAATAATGAGCCCTAATCTGACACTGATCGGGGGACCACTCGGTCAGATCAAAGCTTTTTTCGATGACTGTCACAATGATTGTGACTTGGACATGAGCTGTTTTTGATGAATGTCCGGCGGCACCGACCGGTAAGCGCCGCGCCGTATGTTTTTGTGCTCACTTTTTAAAATTTTTAAATTAATTTTTAAAAAAAAATAGAAAAAAAATAACTAGAGAAAAAAACACCGGGATTAGTTAAGCCTTTTTAAGACTGATTTGGAAAACGATCGCGAGACATAAATGGAAAGAAATGTTGTTTAAACACAAATTCCAAACTCTTTTTAATTGGATCCTATATCTCGCTGTAAATTTTATTCGAGACTCTCGAAACAACAGAACCCCCGCAAGGGCTAAAAAATCGTTTGATAAATTGAATTTGGAAATAAATATGCGTAGATTCCGTGAAGTGCCGGCGGCGCCGCCTTCTAAAACAGATAGGGCGAGTCGCCCACACCGGTGCCAACACTGATGCCGCCTTCGTTGACCTGCAGAGACGTAAATTAAAATATTAATTTTTATTTGCTTTGGCATTTTAGATGAAATCTTGGCATTTTCTGCAAATTATATTCAACTACACAAAATTTGCGTTCGAATGGTATATGTTTTGGTGGGGTAGGCCTACTTTTATGCTGCGGACAAAAGGTCGAAAAATCGGACTTTTTTTTTTGCCTGTTTTGGGAGAAATTCACAAAAACGATTTTAAATTTTTAAAAATAAATTATATATAATAAAATTTGGCTCAAAAAGCGGAGCTAAACAAAAAAAAAGAGTTTGTTGAGTTCTGATCAAAACTAATCAAGTTACGGTATGATCAATTTCAGCAAAAATATAAAAAATCATATTTTGCAATTTTAAATTTTTTAAATTTATTTATATATGATTAAATTCAGCTTAAAAAGCGGAGCTAAACAACAACAAAAAGTTTGCCCCTTTCTTAGCAAACTGATCGAGATTGGTAACACCCCATAGAACATTTGAGTTGGTTAAATGTTAGGAGGAGACAAAAATTAATTATAATTAAATAAAAACTAAAGAAAAAAGAAAAAAATTGGAAAGACCCCTAGAAACAGTAGCCAAGAGCGAAGTCGTTCCCCTGTCTCTTATACACATCTATCCTGCTTCCGCACGTCTAGTTTTAGTTGTTTTTTCATGAGAGTTTTGTAGTTTTTGATAAAAATTTAAAAATTCCTTTCCCATCCCTCTGACCTCCTCCAACTTTGTGCGCAACAAATGCCCACTCTGCACATTGTGCTGAACTGTTTGGTCAAGCATGTTGCCGAACAACGTGCCGTACACGCCGAGTTCGCCGATGACAACATTGAGCTTTGGCTCCCGGAACGGACGAAGGAAATAATTCTAAAATCATTAAAATAAAACAACGACTCCCATTTTTGTATTCTATTAAAATATTGTCTAGTTCGGGACTGACTGTGATTCTTGGCAAAAAGGTGGGGGGACCCCGGGGGGTTTTTAAGAGGAGAAAATGTTTAAAGTCCAACAAAACGCCAGCCGGGGGGACTAATGGACTAAAATAGGGTCATTTCTTCAAAGGTTTTTTTGTTTACTTTTGTTGCCATTGGAAAAAGCTTCTGCATTAAAATATGCGATGTGCGTTCGGTTGGCGACATTGTGCGCAACTTTTCGACTAACGCTTCGTCGTAAAAATTGTTTCCTCCGCATTCCCCATTCGGTTTCAGCACATAATTTCGGGGATTTTCAATGGCATTCTGAACAAAAAAGAGCTCAATTTAATTATCATTTACAACAAAATTTAGATTAAAATATTTAACAAAATGAATTGTTTTAATAAATAAAATTAATTTAATCAATTTAAATTAATAAAAATTAGTGGTTCCTTATTAGCAAATAACACTCATTAACATTAATTTACGCGCGTTTCGCAAACACATAATTAACGATGTTAATTAGTTAATTACCCTTATTAAACATTATGCCGCCAATTAACCTTTTAAAATTACCTTAATGACCCTTTCTGTTTGCTCGTCACTTTTTTCAAGGCCCCACAACCCGGCAAACGTTTCACGAATTGCTGCCACTTTGTCAGCTTCCGTGGCACTCGGAAAAAATCTTTCCAATGTGCCGGGCGTTGCGAGAAGCTGAAAAGAATAATTCCTTTTTTTAATTTAATAAAATAAATTTTGCTTTTTCTCTGACCTGTTGAATCTTCTTTGAGCTGCTAATGGCAATTGCCAATGATGGCGCTTTCTAAAATATTTTTTTTTTCATTTTTGGGTTTAATTTAAACAAAAGTTGCTCTTTTATTGTACAAGGTGTTAACTTTTATTGCAAATTATTTTATTTCCAAAATTTTAATTAAAATAGTAAATTTTAAAGTGTTTTTGAAAGCTTTTTGGTTATTTATTTTTTTAATATTAAAATTTTTAATGTTTTGCATAAATTTGAATATTATTTACAATAGCATTTGACAATTCAATTGTCCGTCGCGCTTCCATTTCTTGTGCATTTGCCTGATGACCAAGTGCAGAAATTAGCGAATACACAACGCCAACAATTTCGCCATTTAAAAGTAGCGAAAAATCTTCGCCCAATTTCAATCTTAAAATCAATTCTAATTAACGATTTTAATGATTTAAATATTAAATTTTTTTATAAATTAATTTGACTTTAATGCAAATAAATCAATTCTAAGTTAACGAATTGGAATATCTATCATATTTTATGTTTTTTTCAATTAATATTTTTAAAAAAGTTAAAATTTACTAAATATTTTAAATTGACTTTAATGCAAATGCAAATTTTACTGTTCATAGCCGGCCTTCAGTGAAACGTATTCAACTTTCATTTGGCCGTTGGAAAGCTTTTCAAATTGGCACTGGATGTTGCGCAGCTCGAATTTGTACTGAAATCGGTCGTGCGTCAAGAAAACAAACAGTGCATTTTTGTTGCCGAATGCTTCCCTTAAATTTCTTTTTTGAAGTTAAAAAAAAATTGTACTTTTTTATTTTGAAAACAATTAAACCGATTAAAAGGTTTTTTTTCCTCAATTGTTAATTCATAACTAGAGAGCGGATTTTCATGTTTTAACGTGTTTTTTTGGCGAATAGGGAATCATGAGAGAAGCCCAGAAAACGCATTCATTTTGAAAAATTTTAGAATTAGAGCGACTTTTTAGTCCATATAAATCCATATTTTGGCTTTTTTGAGAATAAATCCATATTTCGCCATTTTCTCATAAAAATCAATATTTTGGGCATTTTCTTGAAAAAAATGCAATTTTTAGACATTTTTCCGAAAATTTGTTAAGAAAAATGCAATAAAAACGAAAAATGTACCCTTAAAAATCAAAAATTTTTCAAACCAAAAGCACCCCTCTTTTTCTTGGACCAAAAATCCCACCCCCAAAGATCGAAAAAAATTTTCTTTAAAATTTTTTATTTTTGATATTTTTATAAAATTTTCCAAAACATGTGAAAAATATTATATACACCTGTAAGAGGAAAATTTGACGAATTTTGAAGGTTTTTACGCATAAATTGAGAAGATTTTTGGTCCGTTTTAGCACATTTTTAGTCCATATTTTGGCACTTTTTGGGGTTTTTGGTCAATATTTTAAGTCAATATTTCGCGTATTTTAGTCCATATAAATCTGCTTAACCTTAAAAAGAAGGAAAAATGAATTTATTTCACACATTTGGCGGTATTTCGTTAAAAATTTAATTACCATGCCATAAATAATGATTTGATCAGATTCGTATCGCCATTATTTGCTGGCGAATTTGATGTGTCCATGCCAACTTTTTGCAACATTTGCCGATGCAATTCGGTGGTCCGTCGGTCAATGCCCAATCCGCCGATTGCACCGGTGTTCACTTCAATCTAAATTTGTGCATAAATTTTAATTATATTAATTTTGTTTTTGAATAAATTGTTTAAAATAACATTAAATTTTATTTATTTTACTTGTTTAAGTTCGTTTTCGTTATCATTTCCTTTACTGTTTAGTGTGTTCACCATATAGTCCTGAAAGGTAAAAACTCCGAGTCTTCAACTTCTTCCAAATAAGCCCAATTTTTAAATATTGAAACAAAATTTTAAAAAGTTGTTTTGGTACAAATGCTAATTATTTGTATAAAGATTAAACAATTGAATTTCATTTCTAAAAATCTCTCCTTATTCCCGAACAAAAACTGTGTCTCGGGCACATAATTTTGATTGAACCAAAAAATGCCAAAAATTGCAAAAGTGCCAATGCCATCCCGCCAACTGACTGCTCGCATGATGAGCAAAGTGTTTGGCTGTTTTATGCCTTTCTCATGCGCATCCTTCACGATGTTCACCAACTGTCGCAGGTGGTTGTCCGTGTTCACCACGTCTTTGTACGCCTCCATCATGAACTCGTAGTCGCATGCGACGCGAAAGTACAGCAATTGCAATGCCTAAATTAGCAAACGGTTTAAAATTAAAATATAAAGTGACAAAAATTTAAAATGAATATAAATTGTCTTTAAAAATTAATTATTTTGTTTAAAGAAAATAAAAGCAGGCATGGGCACGAATATCCCGGAATATTCGGATATGGAATTACGGAAAGTCACGGATACGAACAAGATTAGATTTGAGGTCGGACGGATACGGATACAAAAATTCGTATCCGTGCCCATGCCTGATTAAAAGATTAAATTATTGTTTTTGCAATTTCAAATAAAATGTTTTTTCAATTTGTTTCCAACTTTATGCACCGCAACCGCTTTTTCAAAAGCGTGCCGTGGAAATGGCGATGGCAGGATTGAAACTGGCGCGAATTCGGCCACATCACTTCTAAAAATTTATTAACATTTTAAGCTCAAAAATTTGGCCTAAAATTTAAAAAGGGACAAAAATTATTGTAATTTTATATTTATAACTGTTGTTTTAATTTAATAAATTATTTTACTTGTCAAGAAATTTTTTGGTTCTCAAAATCAGTCCGTTGTTGTGAGCCCAATCAATTGCGAAGTCGGCTAATTTGTGCAATTTTGTTTCACTATTTACCGATTTTTCCACGTAATCTTGGGAAATAAACAAAAAAGAATTATTTATGAGTAATTTCATTATTTTTTTGTTATAAATAATAGAATTTTAAAAAAAGTGTTAAACATTTATTACCTTCTATTTCATTGCAGACGGCAAAATTTGTGGACAGAAAAATAATAAAAAATAAGAAAAAAATGTTCGCATTGCCACAATTCATATTGGCGTATTTAATAGTTAAAATAGTATTTTTAAAACAAATGAAATATATTTGATTAAATTTATTTATTTATAATGAAATAAGAATTAACTCAAAGCGTCCCTGACGAGCAATTTCATAATGTTTTTCCCCAATTTCCGTTTAAAAATGTTGTAAAGCAAAAATATCACTCCAATTTCATGTGAATGTCCTAAATTTCCGTTGGATTTGGTGCAAAAAACAAACAAACAAACATAAGGCAATTGGAATTTACTATTTTTAAATTATATTTCTATTTTCTTAAGATTTAACAATTTTTATGTTTTTTCTAAAGAAATTTAATGATTCCTAATTTTTTTAATAAAATTTAGTGTTGATGAAATAAAATTATTTTTATTAGTTTTTTTACCTATAAATTCTTTTATTTTTATTGTATTTCCACGCTTGCCATACCTAATCATATTTTTGAACTTTGTGAAAATTTCTTATTTTTTGAGGGAAAAATGAAGATTTTTCGAAAATAGTGCTCCTCGATTCGTACTATTGTAAATTTCTTATACTGACATATTTTTGACCCCACGATGCCATAAAAAAATGCCATATTTTGTCGCAGATGAGTCGAGCTCCCTGTTCTGACGATACCTATGTACCGATTGCATGAAAAAAAAAGGCGAAGGTTCAACCCAAAAATTAAAAACAAACGCAAGTCACAGCAAATCCATTTAAAATTTTCAGTTTTCGTTGCGTTATCGCGCAGTTCGAGACTTTCACACAACGGACGCCTTCCTTCACTCGGCCAATGGAAAAAAAAGAAAATTCGAATTAATTTGACTGATTTCTGTCTCAAAAGTCCTATAAAATTTATAAATGTTCTATTACTATTAATTTGTTTTATTTATGCATGTTTTGTCGACTCTTCGAATTTCAGCAAGGGCCTCAACTTTTTAAATGTTTCAATTCGGCGAAAGGTATAACTCCTTTTCCAGAAAATAATGGACAGCTAACGACAACAAAAGGCCGAATAGATTTATGCAAATGAAGAGAAACAAGTTTAACTATAAGCTAAAGAAAAAATAAATTTTGAAAACAATTCTTCGAAAACAAAAATGTAAAATGCTTGAAAATTCCGAGATGGAATAAAAATATTGTTAAAAATTGTTAAGATCTTAAAATAAATCATTCATGTCCCCACACAGCACTTCCAATTCGCTTCTTTTTGTCCGTCACTGGCGTTCCCGTTTGTTGTTGTTGTAACGAGATTTGTCGAGGTCGAAAGAGGAGAACGGCTCGAACTCCTGTTGTTGCAGTTGCGGAGGTTGCGCGGGATACGGCCGAACGCGGCTGTAGACAGAACCGACAAACGGCAGATTTCCTGCGGAAAAAATTCTTTTTGAAATTTCTAACCTTTTTTTCGAAAAAAGTTAAGGCATGCCAATGCCCTCCAAAAAACCCATAAAAGCGATTACGACAAAATGAGTCAAAGTCTGGCAATTGCGGCTGTTGACGAAAGCCGCCGGCACTTCCACTCGCAATTTGAGCGGCGTTTGAATTGAATTCACGAGACGATTTTGCTGCACGCGATTTGTCCACAGTTTTCACTGATGACTTTCCCTTACAGTGCCATGCTTTTGAAGTAGACGAATGGTTCGGAGATGAAAAGTCGTCGAATTCTGTAAACCGTTATTGGATTTAGAACATAATCCCCATTTCAAAACAAGCAATTTAAAGCTTTTAAAGTGAGCCCAAATTGCCACTCTACCGCAATATTGTCGCTTTTGCCCTTCAATTCTTTGCTGCTGCTGAAACAACTCCATCTCTCTCTGTTTCTTCGCATAAGAGTTGATAAGGCTTTGCTGCTCCAGATCGTTCAGATACTGCTCCACTCGGTTGCCCGCTTAACAAAGAATCGGAATAATATTTCAATTTTATAGTCCAAGATTGTATATGAGAAATGATCTCTAAACAGTTCAGGCCCTTAAGCCGGAGGAATGAACATGTTCAAGAATCCCCCCTCCCCTACTTACGCATTCCGTTTCTGCTCGGCTTCGGCATGAAGCCAATGCCGGCCATCTCCTCCGAGTACTCTCTCTGATTGTCTTCCCGCGTCTTCTGTTGCGTTTCGTACATTTGTTTGATGCTTTTGCCAAAAATCGGCAATTTGCAAAGTTCTTCAAAAAATTCGGTCACATCCTCCGCCTTAATCGCTTTCAGTCCGGTGGAAATGTTGGCATTAGCCGCGTCAATGAGCTCCTTTTGCTCTTTGTAGAGACGGAGCGATTCCTTAACATTGATCGATTTAAACAATTTTAAGCCGAGCCAATTCTCCCACAAAAAAAACACTGACTTGAAGTCCCTCAAGTTTCTCCATTTGAAGCTTCTGATCCGCTTCCCCATCGCTTTCAGCAACAAATCGTTCCCCATCCTGGATGGACAACAAAATGTACGCCTCCATGCTGTCGTTGTACGGCTTCAGTGCCCACGTCTTCAGGAAGGAGCAAAACAAAGCTGCCTGAAATGTTTTCAGTTGTGTTGAAGAACCATCATTGCGTCTCTGATTGCCCGCCTATGATCTAAGATCGAAAAGTTTCGACGTCGAACAACAACAAATCGATCACAACCCAGGTTCAATCGATCTCAAATGTTAATTGATGCCTTAGAATAGATCTTCTCTCGCTCGTGCAGCATCTGCAGTCGGTATGCCTCCAGTGTGGACAACGTTTGACGTTTATCCGCGAACAGCTTACGCTTCGCGTCGTCGAGTTGATGAGTCACCACCACTTGTTCGAAGCGGAAGTGCATGTGCACACTCCAATCGCAGCCACATTCCGCAACCTGGAAAACATACCCAAATGTCCGTTAAATGGATCACAAAAACAATTCAATTCAGAATTCCATCGAATTCAAGAGGGGCATTTAATACTTGAATCCAATTTTTTAATTTAAAAATGCGGGTTTTTAAAATTAAGCAGCAATTATTTGATCAGATTAATGCCTTAGCTTGAGGATTAATCAATTTTAAGACAATTTGTTTACTCACCCGGCATTTGTCATTGCCACCCATCGCCCAACAATTCTTCAGCGACTCATTGGGCATATTCTCCGCAATAATGTTTTCCAAGTAACAATGCGGGTGGCAATGTCGTCTGTACAGCTTGATCTCTTTCGCAGCAGTCTTTTTCACTTCGGTGCAACGAGCCTTAATAAATAATTTAAATTGTTAAAAACACTGCAATATTGAGAGCTTTGATCTGATCTGTGCATATAAATGTAATTACTAGTTAATAAAGATCATCATTTTCATATTTCGTAAAATAAATGGGCGCAAATTTTGGACAATTTGATTTGTCCATTACCACCACTCCCTACAAATACATGGAACAACAATTTAAATGCCGACCGAAGTGCAAACGGTGCGCGGGTGTTGGAGAGGAACGAACTGAACGGTTTCAAAAGTGGGCGCGGTGGTCATCTCCTGTTCGCCTTTGTTGATGGATTCTTGCTGTTCTTTGATTCGGATGAGGTTGTCCTGTAAAGTGCGCAATTTGTGAGACAATAGTTTTAAACAAAAATATATTGAGAGTTACGCTTTCCCACCTGGATTGACTGGGAGATGGATGCCAATGGGTAGGTCAAGTCGACGATGGTCCGATGGGCCTTGTTGAGCGACACGGTCTCCCAGGTACGGTGGGGCTTCAACGCGGACACGTTCTTCAACATTCGCTGGAGTTCCTGCTCTGCCCGAGTCCAACTCTTCGAGAAATCGGTCATGTTTTCCTCGGAGTACCGGACGTTGGCCTTTTTGATGAGACACAAATGCTCAAACGCCTCATTGTCCAGACAATAAATTCTGTCCCGATGGAGAGGAATGGACACCTTGAATTTGTGGGGTTTGGCCAAATATTTTGTACAAAATAAATTTGTTCATTTGTATAATGCGTTAATGTTTATTAATAATTAAACAGCTAATTTGTAAATGTCCCCACTTTATGCGCAGCTTCAATTGGGTTCAGAATTCCCTGCAACAATTCGCGCGTTTTACCTAAAATGATTTCCTTTTCAACTTGCCGCCACTCTGCACCCAAAACGAACCCATTTTGTAGTTGGATCCCCGCGCGTTGGTGAACATAAAAAAGATATTCTGAAATAGGTAAAAGTGCATTTCCCCTTCAATCTGCGGGCCCTTCCCCCTACCTTTGCAGCATTTTTATGCAAATAAGTGAGCAGTCCATTAATGCAGTATTTGAATGCAGGCCCGGTGCGCGTGCTGTTCGGCCGCAGCAGGATGCAGATGGCGTGCAGTTCAGGCAACGTACTGATGAAGCTGAGCGTTTTGTGCAAGTTCAAATTGTCTTCTTTGATTCCGCCCGTGTCGAGGATGCCCGGCGCGTCGATCAAACGAATTTTGTGTCCAACTGAACGTTTTTTATTGGCCATTTCATTTCTTTTAGCAAATTCTTTTTCTTTCTTTCTATCCGATAACTCCTCCCTCACCTTTCGAAGGAGTCATTTCTTTAAGCAAATTCATTTTCTTCCTTTCTATCCGATGACTCCTCCCTCACCTTTCGAAGGAGTTATGTACGCATTTGGCCATTTGGTCTGCGATTTGCCAGGCTCGAGGCACTCGTCTTTGCTCTTCTTTCCAATCACCACCTCCTTTTGCACCAAATTGCCGTCCTCATCGTATTCCTCCGTACAGAATCGGGCCGGTATCACCGACTCAATTTCGTCCGCCTGTGAACAAATTATTATTTGTTGTTATACAAAAGGCGGGGGTCCGGCATCGGTTCGTATTAAACAGATCACTAAACCCTGATCAAGCTCTAGATGGTCACCTGAATTGCTTCTTCGAAAGTCGGATGCTTCAGATAGTTGACGATCGCATTGATCAGCGTTGATTTGCCGACGCCAGTCTCACCCAACAGCAAAATTGTCAAAATGCCCTTACTTTTCAGCCTTTCCAATTCGTTGGTCAACTGCATTTTTGTTGCAAAATGCCGGAATTCATTTCCATGAGCGTCCACATCGCTGCAACGAAAAGAGAACTCCTCSACCGGTGTGGCACCACAACCGCAATAGAAATGAGTCATTGGRGCCTTTTTGGGAGAATTTMGACATGGTTAAATGTTCATAGACAATTAAATSGCTCACATTTTCCTCTTTTACGTAAGTCAACGTTRGGCCACAGTCGTCGCAGCCCCACAAAAAGTCGTTGTTCTGACATTTACCTCCATAGCCTTCACAGAGAGGGCATGGCAAACTGCAAGGTTCCATCTTCTTCTGGGGTACTGCTCCAACTTCGGTTCGTTGAGGATTCTCAATCTGAAGATTTGAACGCTTTGTTTTGAATRCTTTACTTATATTCACTGACTCGAGRAATGCAAATTTGTAATTTATTCGCTTCTTCCATCACACAATCGGCTTTCAGCAATTTGTGCCCGCGCATTTTGACTAATCGACTGCCAATGTTCGGGAARCCGTCCAATTCGAGAATGRCTTGAGGCAATCCGTCGTATGCCGTCGCCTCGTCGTCACTTAGCAAAGCATCCAAATCAACAAAGGCGCAGCTTTTGCCCCGTCCAGCCATTTGGTAAAGCTGGCCCAAACATTGGCGATAGAATCGTTCGCCGTCGTGCTGAGAAGCCGAACTGCCAACGCCGCCGGATGGAGTTGTCCTCGACTCGCTGAACAAAAGGACAAAATGCAAAGTCCTGGAGCCACCGTTGGTCAGCAACAGATCCGTCAGGCGTCGATTGCCACGTCCGATGTATTGAACTCCTTCAATATGTTAAAATTACGCTTTTTTGACATGAATCCCCCAAATTTGTTGCCTTTTGAGTCCAATTTCCGAATCAACTCCATTTTTGGTTGCAACAAATCATCACAACGTCCCAACAGATATCGCCCGTTCACCGCAAATTGGTTGACCGCAGACTCCAACGCGTCCGTTGAACGTTCGGCTTCCTCCGCCGTGCCTTGGCCCCGTCTCAAATTAATGACACAATTCTTCAACATTTGATCAATCGCGGCTTTCGCCTGTTCACAATGCTGGAACATTTGTGCCAAAGAGTCATAGTGATGGCCGCTGAATTAAAAAATTCTTTTTTCAAAAATGAATTTTGATCATTAATTACGTTAAAATGAATGCATATTTGTTTAGCGACTGGCCYGCCTTTCGCAATCTGCGCTCAAAATGTTCCACAAATTGCGCACAAGACTGGAGCCGTTCCACCAAAAGGCTATCATCTGCAACTAATTGATTCAGCAATAATMAAACATTTTGCACAAAACACCTTCAATTAKGGAYGCGGGCATTAGAAATGTGTGCTGCAATGATTTGTCATCGWCAATGGCAGAAATTGGAATCAACGAAAAGCTGATCGGATGTCCGAAGCCGTAGTTGAAGCAAGCGCTCTTTTTGGTCGATTCCACAAACACGTCGAGGCCATACAATAAGTCCTGAAAGCCCAATCAGTAATGAACACAGTGGCCAAACAAACAAACAAACAAACAGCACCAAATCAGTCCCGCCAGAGCCAATGGACTGGTCGACGAACACGCTGACCCGGACGGAGTTGTTCAAAGCAATGAGAAAGTCTTTGTCCGAAGAGGACATTGGATAGCCACGAATATGCTTCAAAACAAGCTTAAGAAAATGTGTTTAATCTGTTTTTGTCCCATTTTTATTGACACCTTTTTGACGTCAGAATTTTGTTGGTCAACAGTCACAATTGCTGCGACAAGTGACCCAAAGCACGTCGAACCGACAAAATGAGTTGCATCTTTCTGAGGGTTCTGCTGCAGCACGGAGTTGCGCACGTACGGCTCGTTCAGTTTCAGCGAAATTGTCTGATCAGTTTTTGATTATTACAAAAAGCACATAAATAATGCCAATTTTACCTTTTCTGGCAAAATTTGAATGATGCCAAACGAATTGTTTTTCTGTCCTTCTTTTTGGCTTGCCGCCAAAAGAAATTGGCCAAGAGGGCAAGCATCGTCAAGAAGCGCCAATCGACTGATCACACTCAGCTAAAAATCACTCAACTCAAAAAATAATAAAAAATTTGTCGCGTTAAATGATTATTTTCAATTTCCGGGTAAAGCTACCATCCCCAATAATAGTAAAGTTTACTATTCCCATAAAATCGCTTAAACTCCTTGAAACATTTATATAAAAACGACAGCAAATAGAAAAAATTCAAAAAATTATAAATTTTGAAATCATAGAGGTTATATGCTGTTTTATGATGAAAATTGAAGACATATTCGTGATCAGAGCGAACTCGATAACCCCCGGGAAGTTTATCAGAATTGCGTAGAACTCACAAAACATTTTTGTGGGACCAATACCTTATATTACCCCCCTCCCCCTTTCCCACGACGACCTTCTGCTCCGTCCCCAATATTTTGGTGCGTTCCTCCAGTCTGTCCAGGTGATCAATTTCAATGATGTCTTTGCCCAGTGTTGGCCTGCTCTTTTCTGTGTATGAGTTCATGTTGAAAATTTTGCGCATAAATCCGAGCTCATTGGAAGTGACAAAGTTGTCAGAAAGTACGCTGTACAGATTGCCAAGAGGGGCTTTTCCACCGGACACATACCAACGATTGCTAAATTCGAATAAATTATAATAATGCTCTGTGCCGTGGCACGACTCACGTTGGTTCCCAATCTTTGGTGGCATTCTGTTGTTCATTCATCCGCACAACATCATCCAAACGGCGTTCATCTTCTCTGTTGACATTCTGTTGCACATTCATCGGCACAACATCCTCCAAACGGCGTTCATCTTCTCTGTTGGCATTCTGTTGCGCTCCCATCGGCATCTCTTCATCATCACAACGACGGTCACCCCCTCCAACTGTTTCAGGCACAATTGTTCGGGCACTCACACTGCGAACGGAGTTGTTGTCGTCGTCCAATTTCGGGTGAAGCAGCACTTTGTACTCGCCGAGATGTTCGACTCGTTCAACGCTGCACTGTTGTTGGTCAATGTCGACGAACACCGTGTCCGGCATGTAGGCTCTTTCACGAATTTGCACTTGCAAATCAAACTGTGCAGCCACTTGTTCCATAGACATGGCCAAATGCTTCGACAAAATTGCACGCGTCATGTCGCCAACCGTCGGATTGCACTCTTCGGAATCAGAAGACAGCGGTTCAGCTTCCGTTACGAAGAATTCGTAGCGCAGACTTGGACAAAAAGTGGTCGACTTGTCCACCCGTTGAACTTGCAGAATCGCCAAACATTTCTTCTTTCCCGTTGGTCGCCCATTTGTTGTGGGATGCTGCTGTTGATGCTGACTGAGTTGGTCCTCATGCTTTTGAAAATAATTTAACCTTTTCCATTTTCACATATTAATAAGTTGGTTACCCCATCAAATTTTTCCGAAAATTTCACCAATTGTTTTTTTGCTCAAAAACGGAATTTCGGAAATCGAAATTCCAACTCCAAAAATGTGAGAAAGTCGGAATTCCCCATCCCTGGCCTCCACTGAGTACAGTCTTTATACAAATACAAGTACAGTCTGACAAACTCTAAACACAATCTTACTTGCTGAACAGTAACCGCAACATCCTCATTTCCAAATTGTTCAATGCCATCATCTGAGTATTTAGAAACAAATTGTTGACTGATCAATTTTACGTCTCGAATTGCATTCATTCATTTACCTTCGTCATTTTGGCCACCAGCAGTGGACACCAAGTCGAAGCCGCTTTCAGTTAGGGACGGCGAATTCGTCTGTTG
>MEIZ01000053.1:388794-411526 GCA_001723225.1 Globodera ellingtonae
TTACATAAAAATCGTCGGACTACGACGAAACAAAATAAAGGGTTAGAAAAATGGGAGAGATTTTTCTCTGATGACCGACGAAAACGTTTTTTTCGTCTTCAACCGACGCTATTTTTATGTAACCTAATGAATTCGAAACAATTAAAATTGATTATCAGCTATCCTGGAGAACGAACGGCTCGCTAGGACAAAATCCCTAATGACTAAAACCCGTCAAAATCACTAATTGCTTAAAATCGAACATCGTCTGATGTGCTGTGACCATTCATTAGCGTTTAATCAAGAAAATCTGATAAAAGTTTGCTTTTCGGTCAAAACTATGAATCCACTGGAGTTTGTGGGTATTTTTGCAGATTAACTGATCTCTAATGGGTTGTTGAAGGCTAAACTTAGGAATTTTGTGACTTTTAATCCATTCAAAGTTGAAAAGAAATTCCGTATTATTAGAGAAATGATATACATACCTACCTAATGGTCTGTTACGTATGAAGGCATTTGTGTTCATATTCATAAATGATTGAAGAAATGGAAATGTTCCTCCACTTTTTATATGACACAAATCGTCCCCTGCTGCTGCTGTTGCTGGTGATGACCCCTTAAATGCCTTTTCTTTGACATTTGTACACAAAGAAAGACCAGAGAGAGAGAGAGAGAGCATTTTAGCAGAGGCAATTTTGCATTTATTTGAATTGGAATTGGGGGGCAAAACGCCGACCCACAGAAAATGGCGGGCATTTGGTGGTGGGGGGAATGAGTGGACGGACAGAGCAGGACGGCCGATGTCTGGTGATGTTCATCTTCATCCCCCGCCGCCACATTATCTTAATCAGAGAGTCCAAAGAACAACAACACAAAATGACCTACATATTCAAATAGGTACCAAATCGGACAAAACAAGAAAATGTGGCAAGTTTCATGTGAAGCCGGTGTTGTAAAATGTTTAAAAGAGTACGCCTTCTACCATAGACTTTAATTCGACTTTCAAATGAATCGGAAGCGGATTTGGTGCCAAACTCATTATTATTCTCTCTCTCTAAATAAATCTTTTTCCTTTTTTTAAAATAAAATTTGCTATTAACAAAATTTCAAATTGTTTAGTTAAAAAGTATGGCTTTTTAAACTCAATTTATTAATTTTGATTAGGCTTTGAAGGTTTTCCGGCGGCCGTATGCTGAGGGAGGGGGGGGGGCAAGCGGGCCATGCCCCCCCTGAAAAATTTTTGAGGAAAAAAAACTTCGAGGGGGTCATTTTCTTTTACAAAATTTACCGGTCGGTATACCGAATTTTTTTGGTGGTATTTTACCAAAATACCGATACCGATAAACCCCATTTGCCGAACACTAATACACATAATGAGCAAAAATGCCTTTTTTTAGCACATTTTTATTTGTAGTAAATGAATGAAACTTTATTTGAGCCCTAAAATCTTTTTTTGGTTGCGTTAGACTTTTTGGAGAAATTTTTGTTGGGAGCCCTGCTTTATAATGTGGGAGGCCCTTGAATTATTAGACAGTTTGTATTTTGAGGAGAATTGTGAGAGAAACGAGCGTATGCCAAAATAGTTCAAAGAACGTAGTCGTGCCCCGCGGGGTCACTCGCCCTTTTTGCTTCTCATCGAAAACAAATTGTAACATTTTACTTCAATTATATAAGGAAGCGGCAGACGGCAAAAGACGTGCGATTTGCTCGCCGGCGCCGTTTCCCGCCGCGGCTCAGACGGCGTGCGCACGCTGTCGCCGCCTTTTGCTTCGCCTGCCGCACGCTTTGTGCGCAGGCGGCGCTTGCTGTGCACGCGCTGCGGTGCGTGCGCGGCCAATTTGCTTCTCTGTCGTTACTGACAGAGAGCTTACGCACGGTCGGGCGAGCTGGCACTCCGGCGGTTCGACCTGCAGCGCCTGGAAATGGCACACAAATGGGCGGTTGCACCCGGTTGGAGTCGGTTTGAGCGATCGCTCTTTTTTTATTTTATAATACATATGTATTTATAATGTTAAATTTAGTATGCTTTAGGAATATATTTTTGGTTTTTATTGAAATGGAAAAAATGCCGGGGGGGGAGGGATTCTTCGTTGTTCAAAAAAATGGACCAAAAAATTTTTGGGTTTTGCCAAAAAAACCAAAACCCAAAAAATGACCATAAAATTTTTGGCTTTTCGGTCCAAGTTTCCGGTCTCTACCTAATACCATAGACTTTAATTCCAAATGAATTATTTATTCGACCTTGGGATTTCGACTTTCGGCTTAAATGACTTTTCACCTTCTGATCGGAAGCGGATTTGGTGCCAAACTCGTTATTATGCTCACAATCAAAATTTTTTTATATAAAATTTAGTATCTCTAAAACATTGCAATTATAATGGATAGATTTTTATTGTCTTTTATCATTTAATTATCCTGTAATTAAATTGATCAGGGTATTTTTTAAAAGAGTCGTTTTGGCTTTATCTTTGACCGCTTCTGACAGGGGACCCTAAATTTTTGAATTTTATTTTAAATTTAATTTTTCAAAAAACTTAGCCACCTTAAATCCATGCTTGAATTCGTCTTGTAGCATTTCCATCAAATTCATTCTCTTATACGAATAAATTAAATGGACAAGAAGTTCATCGTTGGGAGTTCCCTAAAATTGAAAAAGCAAATTGAAAATTGATAAAAAATATAATAATGTTTATTGAATATATTTGCTTATGAAGCTGGCCCGATGGTTTTTTTAATCTTCATGCTGAACTGATTTGGTAGAACCCAATAAATACCAAATGAAAGGGCTGTCTCTTATACACATCTAGATGTGTATAAGAGACAGGGCCGGGGATCCCCGGTTTTCCCCGTCTCCGCCCGGCTCCAACCCTAGTGTTAATGATTACAGGACTCCCATACGTACTTGAATGGTAAATACAGTACTTGAAAACTGACCCTCGTACATAAAATTTAAAAAGTACTTATTTTTATTCAAAAATAAAAAATGGTCATTTTATCAAAAATGCGCTCTCCATTCGATTTTTGTTTCTCAATATTTGAACTATGCAAAAAAAGATCCTACTAGGGGTTGGCCAAATTGACGACACTCGGACTGGAAGGCAATTAATTATGTTCTAATTTTCAACGGTTTTTTTTTGTTGTAAATCAATGCTTTATTGACCTTAATGGCGTTTTGCATCAGTCTGGACAATACGCCGGAGGGCCCTTTCCGGACGAAACTTACAATGTCCATCAATGCGTCAAATTCGTCACCACTGAACTCTGAATCCAACGCTTTCTCAATTGAATTTCCAGTCAATTTTTGATACTAAAATTGAAACGCTAATTTTTTACTTATTAATTTATTTAATAGTTTTTTAATTAAAATTGAAATATATTAATTCAATTTAATTCGACAATGCCTCATCAAAAACGAAGCGAAGTTGTTGGACATTTTGAGTGGCAAATATTTCGGTAAAAACTTCTTCATCAGTACCTAAGCGCTTTTCGCCCGCTTTGTATAATGTTACGGCATCCTTAAATATATATATTTTTTTTTAATTTAATAATTAAAATTAGCTGAAAAATTAATTTCCGTCAGGTGCCAGCGTCGTTTAAGTTGGGTTGAGTTGGCACCTTGACGTCGGGGTTGAAATTTTCGGGGTTCGCTGACGAAACCCCCGACAAAATTTTTGTTGTCGGGGTGCCAACCCGGGGTTTAAAGTGCCATAACTTTCTTGGAACCAACCAAACTAAGTAATCAAAAATTTATGGTCTCGATTATTTTCTGAAAACAGATAGAATCAGCGGCATCATGTGTTTCCGACAGTAGTTGATTTCGACAGTAAGTGATTTCGACAGTGCCACTGTTGAAAATTCTGTAATTTTCTAAAAAGTCTAAAATTCTTATTTTTAGAGCATTTCGACCCACGTAATGATATAAAATACCTAAAAAAGTAAAAAATTCGAAAAATTCAAAAATTTGTAATTTTCGAGGCAAGCCTAAAAATGCATTTTTTGAGCAAAACGGATAACGTACAGGTCTAAAAAGCA
This sequence comes from Globodera ellingtonae, assembly GCA_001723225.1. NCBI lineage: Eukaryota > Metazoa > Nematoda > Chromadorea > Rhabditida > Heteroderidae > Globodera > Globodera ellingtonae. Next base: position 392,806 of record MEIZ01000053.1, read on the forward strand.
TTTACAAGTTGAAAATTCGAAATGTCTAACAAGTTCGAAACATTTATTTGGAATTCACTGTCGAAATCAACTACTGTCGGAAACACCTGATGCGGAATCAGCTCGTTCATTTGAATTTAGATGCCAAAAAATAAACAATCATAAAATTGAAAATAAAAAAAAAGATATTATGTACATTTTATATTTATATTTGTAGATTATAATAATAAATTTTAAATTGTCAAACAAAAAATCTAAATTTTTATTTGTTTGTTTTTCCACCTTGTTGGCTTTTGTCCGATCAGTTTTATTGCTTTCATCCCGATCAGCCTTTAGCAGAGTGAACAACAAATCGTTGTAGGAGCCCTTTGTGTTAGAAGCAATTTCAGCGCTCAGTTCATGCCCAAACAGCTGTTTGTATTTGCTTTTGATCGTTCTCAGCTGTTTATTGCTGCGAGTGATCAGAATCTGTAAAAAAGTGAAAAATTACAAAAAATATTTTAATGCGAATTCAAAAAATATTTTAAAACTAATTGTTAGGCCACAAACCTCTAGCAGAATGTCCTTGTTGTCCCGAAACTCCTAAAAATTTTTATGTTGCTCAGAGCCCGGACCGGTCGAGATCTCGTCGAGATTTTTCAAAATCACAGATCAAGATTTTTGATCAAAATCTAGTCAATTATTTCAATATTTCAGATTCTCAATCGGTCCTTTTGTCTGCGCTCTAATTTTAATATTTAAAAATTTTAATTAAATAATTAATGCTTTTGAGAACAATAAGAAAAGAAAATCCTTTTTTTGAAATAAAAAAAAACAATTTTTTTTTATAAATAAAATTTGTTTCAGAAAAAAAAAGTATTTTTTATTTGTAAAATAAATGCAAGGAAAATGAGCTGAAATTTGTTGCCTTCATTGTTTTATTTAAAAATTTGGCGTCATGTTCATCGGCGTCTTCAAAAATTGTCTGAAACAATTCCTTCACAATAAATGGCGCATTCACAAGCATAAAACGCTTTTTTACTTCGTCAAACAAATTAATTCCATCAACCGATTTTGGGTAGAAAAACATTGTTAAAAATGCGATAAATTTCCACATTTTGCTAAATTTAAATAATAAAGAAAAGAATATATATTTTTTAAATTTAAATAATAAGAAATGGGAATAAATTTATAAATGAAGGAGAAATTTAATTATTTTGGAATTGGCCCATCGAAGAATTAATTTAATCAATTCGTCCCCGCGGCTGCCATATTTTGAAGACGGACGAAGGAAAAAACGAGTTTTCAATTGCTCAACGTCACTTTTATTTATTTATTTATTTTATCTTTAAAAATATTTTTGAATTTAATAGTCATTAATATTTTTCGATATTAGAAAGATGATGCGTTGACGCCAGAAATTGAGATGCCTTTAACACAAGATTTTTTGAAATTTTTTTGTATTGTTAAACTGATTTTGTAGCATTTTATCGTCTATTTTTGGCATCTTTTGATCCATATTTTTAGGATTTTTACGTTTAGGTAATTAAAGTAATAATTCCACGTTTTTGAGTCCATATGAATCTGAGCTTAGTTCTTCAGCCAAAATGTCAACCTGCGGGACGAAATGTCCGGGGGACGGAAATAGGTAGAGCTGTAGCTGTCTTTATAGTAAAAAGGAAAAAAAATATTCAACAAAAACCAACTTTGAATAAAAACGATTTAAAAGGCCACAAAAATTGTTGTTATTATAGTTTTTATAGTTTGAACAAATCAAAATCAATCGATTATGAGAGAAAAAGAGACAGACAAAAAATGGCACAAAATCGAGCGAAAATTCAAAAATTTAACATAAAAAATATTGCAAAAATTTGAACATTTAATAACATTTTCGGACAAAAAAAAGATACACCAAAAATACTGTGTAAAAGTGAAAATATTTTTAAGTTGCCAAAAATTAACAAAACAAAACAGTGCCGTTGCGCGTCATGTCCAACGATGTGAGATCATAGATGCTGACAAAAAAATGTTTTTAAAATTAAATTAATTAAACTTTTTTTAACAAATATCAACAACGATTTCGGCATCATACTAATTCAAAAGGCTCAATTCTTTTAAACATTGTTCCCATTTTTTTTGGTTGTGAATTAAGAGAATTGCTACCATAATAGGAATTGAAGCCGGGCACAATCCACAGATTGCCCTTGTCCATTTTATCGCCGATGCCATCCTTCACCAGATCGCGTGCCAACTTCTTCAGCCGTCCGCCAATGTGAAGCCATCCCTTGCGGAAGATTTCTGTGCCAAGAATGGGTGGGACCATCGGCAAATTCGGGGAGAATATAGGCCGCGACCACTGAAAATGAAAAACATTTTTGCGTTTTTTCACTTAAAACGTAATAACGTGGAGAGTGAAAGTTGTTGAACAATTGGACGCGATAAAACAGTGTAATTGTTGCTCATTCCGCGACGACTCCATTCGATGAAAATTAAAAAAACGATAACAAATAGAAAATTGACGAAAAATCATGGATGTTGAAATCTTAGATTAAAGGATTTATGATGAAAATGAAGGTATTCGTGATCAGCAGCCTCGATAATTTTTTGCTTGAATTTGAGTGACCACCGTGAAATTTAAATAAGAAAACACAGATTTAATAAACTGAAGCTCGTATATAAATCAAACTTTTTTCTAAACCCGAGGCAACCCTGATTGGGACCAATTTATATAAAGCAGTGACTTACAAATTAGTACTTTCCGGAAAAGGGGAAAATGGGAGGAAGAGCTAAACGTACCACAACGGAGGGGTTGGTTCTATGCGAAGGAAAGACAGACAAATTCCAAAGATCGAAGCCGGAATTCACCTTAAATGTTGAAAAGCTTGGTACACATATTTGTGGATTTGAACAAACTGCAACAAACAAAAATGTTGTGACAAGTGGGTTACTACGACTCAGTCACAACAACAAAAAAAAAGACCAAAATTAATTTGGTGGTAAAAAATAGAGATGTAAAATCACATATTTAAGCGTCTGATTTTTGTGAGACCATTTTATGGAACCAATCACCAACAATCAATCAATCAATCAATACAAATACGGTGCTGGGATATCATCATAACGTAAAAAGAAAGAAATGGGCAATAATTGTTCAGAGGAAAATGGATAAACAACAACAACAACAACAACAAAAAAAACAATACATACAACTTAGGTATATCAAAAACGTTTCGAATAGATTCTTCAAATTCCAAATCAAAATTCACTTCATTTTCTTTTTTTCCTCCCTTGTCGTCGTCGTCGTCTTCGACTCCTTCTTTTGTCGGTGCTCGTCCAACTGGTGGTCTCTCTGGCGCACAGACGAGAGAAATTCGTTGCGAAAATTATCCTCAAAATAATGAAAAATCAGAGGAAATGGAGTCAACAAAACACAATCATTCCAATAAACTGCAGGGATCGTATCTGCCCTTACTTATAAATTTTTTGTCCTTATTTCAGGAGTGCCAATCATTATAAATTAAAAATGTCTTCTTTATTTATAAGCTTTGTCCTAATTTGAGGCCTCCGTCCTTATTTTTCAAATTTTGTGGGGAGGATTTTCATAATTTTGCTCCAATATTCAAAATGTTAAAATTTTGAAGCAAATTGGACCAATTTTCATTACAAAATAAGTCAAAAATTCCAAAAAAATTTTCCCGGCGGGACCTTCCCATTCCTAAAAAGTAGGGTTGGACAAAACCGGATATTATCCGGGTCCCCCGGATACCGGATAGCTCAAAAACACCCGGATACCGGTTCCGGATCCAGCATAATTTAGCTGTCATCGTTCAATACCGGATAATTTTTATCCAAAATTGTCCCATACCGGTTCCAGATTATCTGGGTTTGTCCAACCCTACTAAAAAGCTTCAACAAATTGCCGTATTTTTAAAATTTTGGTTGCAACTTAACAAATTGAGTCAAAAATTCAACATTTTCTCGGCGGCGCCTATCGGCACCGCCGACCCACCTAGCCCCCAGAAATAAGTAGAATTCTCTAAAAAATTGCTTTTTGAAAATTCCTTAACCGAAAAATGAATAAAAATGGGAAAAGGAAAATTTGCCCTTATTTCGGACCCCAAAATCTTATTTTTTGCCCTTGGTGTCCTTATTTTCAAAAATTTTCAATACGAACCCTGCATAAATGAGAGAAAATATTAGGAGTTGCAGAAAAAAAAATAGAAGTTTCATTAATTTACAAATGAACAAAATTTATAAATGAAGATAAAAAATATACTTTTTGTTGATAAAAAAAAAGAAGGTCTGAGCTTTTTGAGGACACAGAAAAGGAACAGCAACAAACGATGGAGAAGCGAATGGCAAGAAAATATAAACAAATATAATAGAGCCCAGACAGGATCTGGATCCAGACCAGGATTTTCCCGGGACTCCTGATCCGGAATCCTGGTTTTTTCGTCGACACATCAAGATCAGGATGTCCTGGAAACCAGTAAATCCAGACCCAGGTCCGGGATTTTTCAAAATTCCGAGCTCTTTATATAAATATATAAAGAAAAGTTGAAACAAAAAAAAAACTACCGGGGAAGTGACAACCGAAAAGTGCGAAGACTGTCCATTGCGCAACTGCTGACGAGCCCGGTGTTCGCGCCCCTCTTTCTCCGCCTTGTACAACACCAAACCTACTGAAATGGTTCAGGAAAAAGAATTGAAAAAGCAGTGGGCGGCGGCACACATTTTAGTGGTTGGTTGGTGTTCACGGAAGGAAAGAATACATAAAAAGGTGTTTAAAAAATAAAATACATATTTTCAAAGTCGATAACAAGTGTTTAAAAAATAAAATAAATATTTTCAAAAATGGGGAGAGGAGGCAACAAATTCGAGTAGTATTACTGAAAGAATGATGCGCAAATGGAATAAATAAAACAACAAAAAAAAGACTTACGCGAGGACGACTTTTGGTTTCCGACAAAGCGTTGTTGCAACGACTGATCGTTGTTGTCCTGCTGCTGCTGTGGAATGCCCTTACTAATCTGCAGCTTAACTGGCGAGACCGGCAACGGCGACCGAACCAAGCCATCGCGACTGTTGCTCGAACAGAGTTCCGCTTAAATACATTTATTCATTCTCCGTATGGTCCAAAGCGTTCGAACGCATTTTGAGGAGAGGGGAATTTCCACAACATTGAACCCGGGGGCGCCTGAACAATGGACCCCCCCCCCCATACACATCTAGATGTGTATAAGAGACAGGTATATAAAAGTGCCACAATTTCCCCACTCAACTAAAAAGTGCCACAATTTCCCTACCCAACTAAAAAAGTGCCACAATTTCTATTCCTAATTCCACACCGTTGCTGTTGTTCTGCTGCTCCATGTCGCCCGTTTCAGGGCCGACGACGTCCTTTCTGTTGTTGTTGCAATTGGTGTCTTTGTCAGTCGCCGGCGGTTGTTGGTTCTGTTGCTGCTGCAATTCAATCTCCCCGAAGAGTCCGTCAATGTTCGGGTCGTTGTAGCCGCCTTTGGCCGCTGACTCCGACAGTTGGTGATGGCCGCCGTCCCCCTTGCTTTTTGCTCCACTATCGCTGCCCTTTTTCTGTTTCTTCGGAATCTTCCAAACAGGAGAGCCGGTAGCGGCACCAGAAGCTGAAAATTTCTAGGGGTATTCGGGGGGTGTAGAATCCGAATCTGACATTAGTTTCGACCAATTTCGAACCCCGAACCCGGATTCGAACTTTTTTCCGAAATTTTTATTTTTTCAAAAAATGGGGGGGAGGGCAAACCTTAGTATTACCGTTTTTTGTTTTGCCTCGCGTAGTTTTTTAAACTACTGGTATTTAGCTTTTAGAAAGAAAATGCGTTGCCGAAAATTGCCTCAAAAAAACATCAAACTTTGACAAACCTTCGGGTGCATTTCGCTTAAGCCCCTGCTGCTGTTGAGGTTGTGGCTGTTCATTCGCACCGCCGCTGCTGTCATTGTTGCTTGTCGTCGTTGTTGAAGTCGTCAACGACGACGACGACAATACGGTCACTGGCGCACAATTACGGACGGATTGTTCAACTGCGGCACGAACCTTCGCCCGCTTCTCCCCGGTGTCCTCACGAACGATGATTTTAAACTGGAAAATAAATGATTTTTTCTAAGTCAATTTGGTGCAATACCGGGAAGAAAGAGAAACCTCATATTCACTTTCAGTGCCGTGGACCAACTTCATATGCTGAATGATGGCGGCCTCTGTTGGGTAAATGCCACTGGCAAACTGCGGACACTGCTCGCACACGTATGGAAGACATTGGAAATGGTGCTGCGCAAAATGGGCCTCCAAATGGTCGATGGATTGGAAAGTGACGGGGGCCCGGCGCTTACACAAATGACAAGTGAAAATGTTGGTGGATGACATATGCCCGACTAATTGGTATAATTTGAACGCTCTAAATTTGCCGAATAAAATACCTAAACGGCAATTCTTTGAAATAGGAGTCCCACAAAAAAAAAAAAATTTTAAATTGCATGTTTTAAACTCGAACACGAACTCAAACATTTTTCGAATTTTCTGAAACGTGAAATATAATTTATGCATGAACCCAAAAAGGTTAAATAAATCATGTACATATGTATGTAATAAAAGAAAAAAACAATTCAATTTAACGGGGTAGAACTACAACATAAAAATTGCTCAAACTAAAAAAAAAGGGTGCACTGGAGCGAGCACCTATGCCAAATCTTGCAAAAACGGACATAGGATAGGGACAGCGGCGATCACTTCAGTGCCGCACACGACTAGATTTGGTCAGTTTTAGTCCCTATTTTGCCACTTTTTGGCTTTTTATTGGCCGAGATCGGGATGGGCGGAAATTTGCCCGAACGCTTTTTCGAATTTCTAAATTTTGGCCTTAAAATCATTCAAAAAGGGCTGGGATATTAAGCCTAGGCCTAAGTCACTCTAAGCTGATGGCCTAAGTTAAAGATGTAAAAAGTACCTTATTTTTCTAAGTCCTGTACGTAATATGTAGCGAGTGGATTTATATGGACTAAAAACAGAGTGCGTATCTGTCCTTTTTTTAAAGATTTGTCCGGTACCCCAATCTTTAAAATTTTAATGTCCTTTTTTTAAAGATTTGTACTTTAATTGGGGTACACGTCCTTTTTTGTCCTTTATTTGAGATTTCTGGAGAAGAATTTTTGTTTAAATATTGAATAATCTTTAGACAGATTGCCAATTTTGTTAATTTTGAAGCATTTTTTTTTAAATTTTCGCTTAAAAAATGTCCAAAATTTCTTATTAACGTGCCATATTTTTCATTTTCGTTTCGGAATTGATGTTTTTAGGGAAAATAAAATAAAGGCGCAGAAGGTAACTAAAAATCCCATCCCTGGTAACAATATTTGTTCATTTTTATCCAAATTCTATTAAATCAGGATTTTGAAAATGACCAGGATCAGGATTTACCAGGATCAAACTCCTGTTTTTCAGGATATCCTGATTCTGGTGTATCGACGAAAATACCAGGATTCCGGATCAGGAGTCCTGGAAAATCCTGTCCGCTCACATAAAATTAAATTCAATATAATTTCCCCAAATCACGAAAAAGTCAATTTTTTGGGGTATATTTTTCGTTTTTATTGCATTTTTGTTAAGGAATTTTTGAAAAATGGCGAAAATGTCAAAATATGCACATAAATAGCGAAATATGCACATAAATCGCGAAAAAAAAAGAAGCAAAAATATGCAAAATATGCACATGGAAATGCGTTCTAGAAGCTTCAAACCAAGCTGAAAACACGTTTTTCGTGCGTTTCAGACCACTCCCAGTTCAGGAAAAAATATGCATGTGCATATAATTTTCCTCCCTACATATCTCAAACAAAATAACCGTGAAGTGTGTTGCATTCAGTTTGAATCCATTATGAAGATTGGGTAGATACTATATTATTATTTATATAAAGTTTGATTTAATTCGAATTTTTATTATAACATTTATATTTGAAATGTTTAATCAAAATTTATATTTTTTTATTAATAACATTTAATATTTGACATTCGTTATTTTTATTATATCCGATTTATTCCCTTTTTAGCTAGCACTTCGACGCCTCCAGCGGTGCAATTGCCGGCGCACGGGGTTGCGTAATTAATTTGGTATTAAGAAATTGCATTTTGTGTAAAATTTTGAAGGAATATATTTCATCATGATAGATCATAAATTAGAAGAATAGTCAATTAAATTATAATGCAGTGATTATTTTTGATTAAGTTTTTTTGTATTTAGTTTTTGGCAATTTAAGCACACCAAACCGTAATCAATAAAGAGTTGGTCTATCTCACAAACTCGTTGACCTTTACAGTTCTTGCTGCCTTTTTTTATTTTTAAAATTCTTTTGAAATTATTAAATATTTTTTAGTTGATTTGTTTATTTTAAGTATTTGTGTAATATTCGTTGATATATTTAGAAACTATATTTTTTATTTTGAATTAAAACCATTATTACATAAATTTGCTGATAGCTTAAAATTTTACAAAATTATAGGTTTTTAACTTTTTTTGTTTTGTATAAAAATTTGTATTTTTATAATCCTAATTTACAAAGAGTTGTGTCAATTCATCGCGCTACTTTTGCTGTGGATTTGGCCTTCTTCCTCCTCCTACTGTTACTTTATTTAATTGTATGGGCGAATTTAATTAAATAAATATAAAATTAATTTAAAATAAAAATTAGGAACCGCATTTTAAATTGTTTATGTTTATGTAATTACCTAAATGCCGTCATTTAATAACTGATTTTCGGCAATCACAAAGAAAAGCCTTTGATTACGTTTTTGTTAAAAAAATTATTGTTTTTTCATTTCTATTAATTTTTTAATAATTTTTTTACAGTAATTTTTTTATTTGGTACATTTTTCAATATTTATATTTTTTAAATAATAGCGTCAGACTGGTGTCGGGCATTTTTATAATTTAAAACCAGGGTTGACGCTCTTACTTTTCAATTTAAAATATATCAAGCTTTGCCGAAATGAAGATGTACCTATTTTTATTTGTTGTCGTTGAATTCAATAAGAATTTTTTAGCAAGAATATTCGAAAGAATTGGACTTAAATATGCATAAAAGTAGTCATTTAACTTTTTTTTGTATTTGAATTTTTGCCGATTTAGGAGCAAACCACCGAAAGTCATATACCATTGAGTTGGTCTAATGCAATTTGTCGACAGTTTTCTAAGTTGAGTTTAGATCTGTTAATATGGTAATTTTTTACGGGTTTGGAGAGCAATTCAAGCATGTTTACATTATTATTGCTATAGCGAGCTTATTTTAAGTTTAATAAATTTTAGAGCCTTCATATTATTGTAAATATATTTGAATTTGTTATTTTTAATATTTGGGGTTTCATTGAATTTACTATATTGTATATTTTCGCATTAATTGCACTATATGTAATATACCCTTATACAAAAAATTGCATTTTTACTTAAACTTGTTAGGTTTTATTTTAAATGATTGCACATTTTTTGTGCTTCTAGGTTTTATGCCTTTGCTTTCTTATTATATATTAAAATATCCAGACTCAAAATCCATTACATATAGTAAAGCATTCATGCTAATTATAGTTAATTATCGACCTAAAAAATTCATTTTTCCAACACTAAAAACCCGAGACCCAAAAAGACCGAGAAATTTCTCGACTCAACACTGTGACTCTCGAACAGCCCTAGTTGATTGCTTTTCTTTGAAATAGAATCTGAATCAAGTTTTAAATCAATTTACTAAAAATTTTTTTGCTGCAATACTTAGTGCTTTATTTTCCCTCGGAGCCGGTCATTTGGGCACCGAGTCTTTAGCGCACCGAGTCATTTGGGCACTAATTCCGGATGGTTAGTGGGCTCCCTGTTTTGAAAAAATAATTTATTGTTTCAAAGTCGATAAAAAAGTGTTTCTAGGGGTATTCAGGTGGTGTAGAGTCCGAATCTGACTTCCGTTTCGACCAAATGCGAACCCGAATTCGAACAAATTTGGAAAGTTTAGAACTTTCGGGTTCAGGGTTCGCATTTGGTCGAAACGGAAGTCTACACCACCTGAATACCCTAGAAATACTTTTTTATTGACTTTTAAACAAAAAATTATTTTTTCAAAACAGGGAGCCCACAAACCACAGTATTACCCTATTTCGTAATGTATTATTTAAAAAAAAAACTCCGGAATTCTGCCCAAATGCCTCGGTGCCCTAAAGACTCGGTGCCCAAATGACATGGCGCCATTTTCCCCCACCCCAACAGTTTGTCTGGGATAAGTGAAATCAGTTTTCAGTAGCATTGAGCAATTGAGCGGAGATGCGAAGTTTGGTTTTATGCTTTACATCACCCCAATCGGAACGACTACCGGTCCGAAGGTCGAATTGTCGCCGAAGGTCGCAAGCTTTATAACTTTCTGTAGCCTGACCTAACTTGAAAGCTCTCGACGAGGAGAATTAAATAATAAGCAAAAATTAAGCGATCTTATTTATGAAAAAAGAGTTATGGCCAGAAAGCCTCCAAAAATGGTATTTTTGGAGTTTTCACTTTTTTGGCCAAAACTTTTTTAAGCATTGTCCAATCGCAAAGCTTTAGCTTAATGATAACACTACCGCATCGCAAGCTTAATTGGTTTAGGTTGGAGAAAGAATAAAACTTTCGACCTTCGGACCATTCGACCTTCGGACCGCGACGACTATTTTAAAGTATATTTTTGGGTTTGATCACCCAAACTCAATCTAAATCGTGTTTGGCTGATCAATCCAAAAATGAAGGCGCTGGGGGAGAGCAAAATGCATTAAAACCAAAATTCCCATCTCCACTAATCTGCTAAAAACTGAATTCACAGTCATCACAGACAAACTGAGTGTAATACATAGACTAGGAATTAATATTAACAATTCAAATAAAGAAGCCAAATGAATTATTTTCAACATTAAATATTTGACAACTTGAACACCAATAAAATTACATACAACATTTGCAACAATAATGTATTAAATAATATGGCGAGCAATAAACAATTTTCAATTCGTATTTAAAATTGTCTTTGTTTAAATGCAAATATTTTTTTTTTTTCAAAATTTTCCTTTGTGTATAGAGTATTTGCTGCCACTTTTTTTTCTTGCTGAACATGAAGCATGCGACATTGCTATAATCATTAACCTGAGACCTATTTTCTGACCATTTTAGTGCTTAAAACCCCAAGCTCAACAAAAATGGGCTGATCCTGGTCTCCCGTTTAGCTTTGTACAGCCCTGATCAGTGAGTGATCAGACCGGGGACTGCAATTGGGAAATGAATGTTTGGTGCACAAATAAAATGATTAAAATCGATGACGCCAAATGGTAGTCCCACAAATTCAGGGGAATTTCAAATTTTTGGAATTTAATACATCCACAAAATGACAGAAATCAATGAATTTTTGGGTCAATCAATAAATTCGGATTTTTGATTCTAAAACGGGCGATTTGGCCAAAGGTGTCATTGCCATGCAATTACAAATCTGGTCCTTTTTGTCACTTCCGTCTGGTACGGTAGCGCCGCCAAATTCAAAGGGTCAAAATCGTTGTAGAAAGTGATCATTGATCGACATCCCGTTTCACTTTCCAATCGGCCGGGAATGCCGCATCTGAATCCTTAGAAAAACTTTCATTTATTTCTGAGGGGAGGGGGTGGGGGACCGGAGGGACAGTAGTTGATTTCGACAGTGAATTCCAAATGAATGTTTCGAACTTGTTAGACATTTCGAATTTTCAACTTGTAAATGCTTTTTTAGACCTGTACGTTATCCGGTTTGCTAAAAAAAATATGCATTTCTAGGCTTGCCTCGAAAATTACTAGGTCGAAATGCTCTAAAAATAAGAATTTTAGACTTTTTGGAAAATTACAGAATTTTTTATGGGACGACATTTTATTCCAAGAACACACATTTTGTGTTCAAATATCAAAAACATATATTTGCGTGTGTGTGTGTGTGTAGGTAGAGCTGTAGCTGTCTTTATAGTAATTGAAATTGAACAGAAAAATGGATGAGCAAAATGAGACCATTTTTTGTTGTGCATCAAAAAAAGGAAGAAAAAAAATATTCAACAAAAACAAACTTTGAAGAAAAACGATTTAAAAGGCCACAAAAATTGTTGTTATTATAGTTTTTATAGTTTGAACAAAAATTAAAATCAATCGATTGATGAGAGAAAAAGAGACAGACAAAAAATGGCACAAAATCGAGCGAAAATTTCAAAAATTTAACATAAAAAATATTGCAAAAATTTGAACATTTAATAACATTTTCGGGGTGAAAAATTGACAAAAAAAAAGATACATCAAAAATATGACGTCGCCTGAACCCCAAATATTGTGTAAGTGATGATGAAGTAGTGAAGAAGACACTTTTGAGTAGGAAACGGTGAAAATATTTTAAGTTGCCAATTAACAAAACAACAAAAATGGTAAATTAAATAATTATTCGTCCCGTTATGAAAAAAAAAACAAAATGCCAAATATTTTAAAATTATTGAAAACTTTTAGAGTTTCGAACAAATTTTTTTCTTTTTCCAATTTAATTAAAAACAAAATTAATTGGAACAAAAGCCAAAAAAGATTTTTAAATTTTTGGCATTCCGTCTTCCGCTTCGCGCATAAGTAATTAGTGTTAAGTAAAGAAAAAAGATGGCTGAAAGTGTTGCTGTCGCGTCGATTGTCCTCATGGCTGCCCGTGCGCGATCTCCTACATGATTGAACAGCGTGAACGGCTTGCGCCTGTTTCCTCTCGCTCTCTGCCACTCCTCTCGTCCTCTGGCACAACGCGTTGTGCTCGCCTCTCCCTCTCTTTCTCTCGTTTCCGCTTGTCTTTTGAGGCGGAGCCTGTATCTGTTAAAATATATAAAATTTGTAACGTTTAAATTTATAGGACATAAAAAATGGCAAAATTTTATTACAAATAATTTAGAAATTAACCCCTCGGGTAAAATATCTGTTCCATTTGTTCTCATCCCCAAAAGCCTCCCTCTTCCCCCCCCCCCAAAGGGCTCTGCTCTTTGGCAATCAATGCCCCGCGGTGCCCCACCAAACCCACCGCTTTTACGTGCCGACGGCGACGATGATGCCAACAGCGGGTCCCGTGAGGTGTTTTTGGTGATGTTGCGCGCATAATTGGGCCCACGGCGCGACATCGCATAGGAGGGGTAGAAGTTGCCGCGTTGCTGATGCAGTATTTGCTGTTGGGTGAGGTGCTTCTTCGGCGTCTCCATCATTGCCATGGCGGTCGGTCCGGCGGGTGCAGAAGTGCCCGAAAGTTGATGGCCCTCGGTGGGCGTAGACGTGTACTTCGGCTTGGGCTCGTCTGTAAATGCAATTTTTGAATTTGGCAGATTAAAGCGCTTGGTTTGCGATAATTAACAAAAAAACAAAAACATTTTTGTTAATTATACAATTTTTCAATTGCAACAAAAAACATTAAATTCAAATATTTGTTCGATTTTTGCATTTCCACTTTGAGTTGATTGGAAACGAGACTGGTACTGAAATTACGGGACTGGTACTGAAATTACGGGACTGGTACTGAAATTCACTATTTCTTTATTTTTGTCCGCATGGTCCCGGTTTTTAGGACCCGATTTATGGCCGCCAAAATAGGTATACCTATTTTTAAAAATTTTCTATAAATTTAAAAATGTGATTTATAAAATGTATTTGTAGGCCTGACTGAAAGTTGCGCAAAAACAAACAAAACAAAAAAAGGTTGCATTTACTGCCAGGTTGGCGCGCCCCAACTATAACAAACTTTTTAGCGCGGCGGCGAAGCTGCTGTCTGATAATATTTTTTGGATTAACGAAATTTTTTTGAATTTAAATATTTCCTCACCGCCTGGCGACTTTGAGGTGGAGCTGTCGGACGAAGCGGACATGCGTTTGTGATGATGATGGTGGTGGTGGTGGACGCCCTGTTGCAGCAACGGCTCCATCGTGGACGGCGACCCGGCGGAGTAGTACGGCTGGTTGGGGCTGGTCGGACTGCTTCCGTCGCCCAACTCCATGTCCACGTTTCCCTCCCAGCCGTAGTTGCCGGACACTGCGCCAATGAAACCAGGCTGAAAACAAAAGAATTAAGCGGTAATTCAAAAATATAAATAAATAAAATATTTTTGTTACTAGGGGCGCCAGGATCATATGCAAGATCCGGGGGTGCCATTTTGCCATGAAAACCGGACATGTGCCAGGCTTTGTGTGTCTGTGCCGGGTTTTTGGAATTTTCAAGATTTTTGTTTAACATTTTACCAAAACTGAAAAAAACAGACGAAAACGTAAATTTAAATTAAAAAATTATTCTTTGATTTGAAAAAAGATTCACGATTTTAAAACAAATGCGAAACATTTTAAAATAAAAAATAAATATTTCAGTGTTTTTCAACTATAAGGTAAGCTTGGACAAAATCGCACACAAATAATATTTTTTATTTAAAGATGCCAAAAACTCCATTTAAATTTATTGCCGCAAACCAACCTTTGGCGCTTTCCAACCGACCTTTGGCGTTGTGTAGCCGGAGGGGCTGTCACCGCCGCCGCCGCCTCCCCCGACACCGCCGGCGTGCATTTGAATTCGTGGACTCTGTTTCTTCCGTAGCCAAATGCGAAACAAAGCGGCACAAAATGCTGAATTTTTTTTTGTCAAATTTTAGACAAAAATCAACAAAAATTTGTTGTCTACCGCTTGCCACCACGCGGTCGGTGTGCGCCTCGATGTAGTAGAACAACAGCAAATTTCCGGTGCGGAACTGCTCCGCAAACTTGCTCATAAGGGGCTGTTCCCATGGAAAGAAGTCGTCTTTGTCGCAGAGCCATTTTCGAAGGACCTGCAAAATTTTTTGAATTAAAAAAAAACATTTTTTTCCCCATTTTTCCTTACCCATTTCCGTCGCTGATTCTTCAATTTCATGCGGAAAGCCCATTCCAACCAAAACAGAAGGTTGCCGACGTTGACGAGCGTCAGAAATCCGAGCATAACCCTTCAAATTGTAATGATTAGGGCACGGATTTTTTATGTTTTTGAAGAAAACAGCCCAAAAATAGCACTTTTTGCGTTGGTTTGAGCTTTTTTGGACAAAGTTGAAATTACATATTTAACATATTTCGGGGGTTTTCGGGGATAAAAGCATATTTTGGGGGAGCTTATTCGAGCATATTTTGGCATTTTTGACCAAAATTTGAAAAAATACATCATAAATAATTGATTTCTGGCTGCTTTTGAAAAATAATTCATTTTAGGGACTTTTAGTCATTTTTCGAAAAGAAGGCCTGAAATTGAACTTTTGCGTAAATAAATAAAAGAAAAAAATGCGGCGCTGAAATGCCGACCCGAACCCCCGACAGTACTTTTTCTAATTTTTTTGTTTGTTTTTACAACCAAAACCGGGGGTACCGGAATCTCGGTTAGCTTTTTATTGTCATTTTTCCCAAAAAAACCCACAAAAAATCCACCAAGGCTTTCGAAAGACCACAAAAATCCGCATTAAAAAATCCTCATTGGCTTTTCCAAAACCACACAGAATGAGGAAAAATGGGCAGATTCGAAACCCTGGGATTAATTAATGCCTTCCCAACTAGAGATCGGACCGATCGAGATTCTCGATCGAACAATTTTTACCGAGATTTTTTAAAGATTTTTCAGTGATCTCGAACGAATCTCGATCGTTTAAACTTTTTTTCGAGATTCGAGATTCTCGATCGTAATCTCGATCGGTCCTCAAGTCCGATCTCTGTTCCCAACATTCTTTTTTTGTTGTTTTTGCTTTCTTTACCAGGTGAAAAGTGCCGTCCGCTCGTGCCAATTTGCGTCCAAATAGCAGCGGTAGGTCAGCGTGTGCGTGTTGCCCAAGGACACGTAGTTGTAGTCGCAGTAAGTGATCCTCGGGATGAGCGGAATGCGCGGCGGACTGCGCTCCCAGTCGCGCAGCGGACGCTGCAGCATCTGTTGACGCTGATCATCGCTGCCCAGCACAGGCGTCAGCGTTGTGCCGTGCCTATAAAATAGAAAAACCCATGAACAAATGCAATTTATTTAAATTTTAAAAGTGAAAATTGAAAAAATAATTTTTGAAACTAAATATTGTATTAATTGGCAATTTTAAATATCAATTAAAAAAAATTTAACTAATTTATGAGATAAATTGTAAAGTAAGAACAAAAATAAAATCAGGAAGTGTTTATGCCGTAACTAAAGAATTTAAAAAAAATTGAATTTTAAAATATAAAATTTTGGCACATATCAACAAATTCTAAAATTGAACTACAGCAAATTTTCATTGCCCATCAGGGGCCTCAACGCTGTGCCGTGCCTTTAGATTAAATTTTTATTATGAAAATTTGTTGAATAAAAAATTTACCATTCCTTTCGATCCCACCACGCGCGTGCCACGTCCAGGCCCCATGTGCGGTAACCGGCACCGACCATCAACGGCAGGACGAACATCAGCAACGCAACGGGCGCCAACACCAGCGAGAATTCGAAGAAGATGAAACCTTTAAGAAAAAATATTTAAACATTTTAAAATAATTTATTTGACAAAATAGAGGTCGAAAGCGGTTCGGGATTGAGACTGAAATGTCCGCGTTTAGGACTGAAATTCTGCCCTTATATGATCTCGTCTTAAAATCCCGAGAAAGTTCAAGCCCTTTATGTAAAAAAGTTTTAAATATTTTACAAAATTTAAAAAGAAATCTTGAAAATATTTATTTTTTTCAATTTTTGATTTGTTTCCTTTCCCGTAAATTTTGTTTATTGAAAATTCATTAAATTTTATTTCTGATTTAGACGACCCGGACTTGAGGACCGATCGAGAATCTCGAAAAAAAAATTAAACGATAGAGATCACTGAAAAAATCTCGCCAAAAATTGTTCGATCGAGAATCTCGATCGGCCCGTGCTCTACCTAAAACATTTCAATCAAAAAATGATGTCACGATTATTGATGATCAATCAGTTGAAGATAAAGCAAAAAAAATTTAAAAAAACCAACCGGCAAATGCGCGAGAATAGGTGGCCACTTTGAAGTTGTCCGCAATGGTCTGCGCGCGCTCCTCCACCTTCTCCGCGTCCACCTCCATAATGCCGTCGTTGTCCATCAGCACATTCTGTGACGCGTTCACGACGTTGTTGAAGTTGATGCCTAATTAATTAAATCTTATCCAACTATTGCATTTCGCGGCCTCGGCAAATAAAAATTTGGCAACAAATTCGGTGTATAAAATTGGACAAACAAATCGATTTTAAAAAAACGAAAAAATAAAAGTAAAATAAATAAAAAAGGATTAACGTTCATTAAACAAATTATTCAAAATTTTTGCCTTGGTTTTCGAGGAGCAGTGACCACAGAAAGCGCGTCATCACGTACATCACGAACACAATTGGCGCCCAAAACCATAGAATCCACTGAAAATGCAATGGAAATTGTGGACACATTTTATTCATAATAATAAGAAAAACTTAAAAATAAAACTAAGAAATTTCAGCTTCTCAATTTCGAACTATGAATTCCGAATTTTGAGACCGAAAGGATTTGAGTTTATTCTGGGCTATATTCTCGAGTTCAACGACCCTTAAAAAGCCCAAACAAATACTCTTCGCGTCTCAACTAAAAAGTTATTTAATTCTAAAAATTTTGGGGGAAATGCTTTAATTGGGCTTAATTTTGCAACAAAAAAAACAAAAACAAATACAAAATCAAATTTAAATTTAAAATTCAACCGACCTCCGGATTCTTTACTTCTCGATCCTCGCGCCACCGTTGCTCGTATGAAAAGGGCTCTTCCGGTGCCACATAATACCTCTTGGCGGTCTGGCAATGCCGTTGTGCGTCGTCGTCCAACGATGTGCCGGAAAGGTCGTAGATGGAACCGCTCTGACATAAAATAATTCAAAAAAATCGTTTTGTTTTGACTAATACCAACATCAATTTCGGCAAAAGTATTTAATATAATTTAAAAAAATATTCAAATTCTTTTAAGCATCGTTTCCATTTTTTTAGTTAATTAAGAAAATTGCACCGATAATAGGAATATATCAACAAATATGTATTATTGTTCTAATAATTCTTACCCGACAAACAGACTCTTCCAGCGCAAGTTTGGACCTGAAATTTGTTAAAAATATATAAAATTAAAAATTTATGGTTTATTTAATTGATTTATTAATTTTAAAATTTGCCCCATTTTCCACTGCTTCTTACAATTTGGTGGTCCAGAGGCCGGCAAACACGAGAATGGTGAAGCCGGGCACAATCCACAGATTGCCCTTGTCCATTTTATCGCCGATGCCATCCTTCACCAGACCGCGTGCCAACTTCTTCAGCCGCCCGCCAATGTGAAGCCATCCCTTGCGGAAGATTTCTGTGCCAAGAATGGGTGCGACCATCGGCAAATAATTCGGGGAGAATATAGGCCGCGACCACTGAAAATGAAAAACATTTTTGCGTTTTTTTTCGTTTTAAAACGTGGGGAAAAAATGATAAGTTGTTGAACAATTGGACACGATAATAAAGTGAAATTGTTGCTCATTCCGACGACCCCATAAATTCGATGAAAATTTTTGTTGGCTTTCACATCAAATATGAGGAAAATCCAAAACATTTCAAGTTTTAGAATGAATGTTCTCAGGAACTAAAAGTTGAAATTTGCCAAGAATCGAGACTCTCGAGACTATAACAAAGCAAGAAGCCGAGAAATTTGTTAGCAGCTTTAGAAAACGAGATGCTCGAGCC
>MEIZ01000053.1:416771-446672 GCA_001723225.1 Globodera ellingtonae
GCTGCTGAACGGGTGGGGGAGGGCCTCAAATGAAAGAATGGGCCCGCCGGCCCCCGAGGGGCAGGCAGCCCCAACAGAATTTGGGGAAGGGCATTCATCTGGAAGTGAAAGTGCGATGGTGATCAGCAGCAGCACTTTTTGAATTGGTTAATGAGGAGGAGGAGTAGGAGGACAAAATGTGTCGTCAGATCAAAAAAACAAAAAATTCAAACAAAAAAATCTATGAAAATTTTTATGAGAACATGATTGATTTATTTTTGGCTAGCGAGTTCTGATTAGAATTTGTTTTATGAGATTGTCCTTAAAATTTGCTTTTTAAATTAGCATCTCCGGGTGGGTTGCATCTGATTACTTATGCCCTTAAGAATGATCACTGATCACATTTTTAATTCCTAACTCAAGGATATGTACTAAATAATCTGAGACAGTAAAGTTGAGAACACGAAATTGTCATAAATGGGAAAATTCCAAACTTCCCGTCGTCGCCTCCCCCCCGGGGGTTAGTTATTGGCGCCGCGGCAGTATATTATCAAGAGCCATAAACAAAGTGTTTCTTCACAGCTGGAAAGGAGCGGCGCGGCAATTGTGGGTGATCAAACATTATAAGAAGTGAGTGGAGTGATCAGTCAGTCATTCGCGCCGCAACTTTTGTTGCCTCCAAACATTCTCGACCTTTCAAAATAGCACCCGTGGGGCATGCTGTGAACTCGCTGAGAAGACAGGAAGGATCATGACAAGACGAAAAGTTTTGGTGCGTTGCTTGCCACCCACGTACACAACAAAAAGGCACATTTTGGATGCGCAAGAAAGGCTACTGGAATTATTATTTGTTTTACAAAAATTAAAAAAAAAGAATCTAAAAGAGTAAGATTGTGATTAGAAACCGGAAACTTGGACCCAAAACCCAAAACCAAAAAATTTTTGGTCCAATTTTTTGTACAACGCCCAAAAATTTTTTTGGGTTTTGGGTCCGGACTCTAATTGTGATCATTAGGAAAGGATTTGAGCAGTTGAGGATGATCTGTCTACAACTGCTTTATGGGTATGTGCACAAAAAAGGAAGTTGTTGTTTAAGCCGACCTGATCTCAGAGATAAACTAAGCCTAAACTAACAATTAAAATGATCAGAAGATCACTGGATGATCAAATGATTGGGCACACAGGACCAGATAATGGGGGATTCTTCAGCAGACCATGCCCAAACAAGGATTTTCAATCACTGTGTACGGCATTTGGCGTAAAAGTAAGCCAATAATTGAATGATTTCGGACCCATCCTAACATAATGTGATCAGTGTGGAAACTAATCTAATAGGATTTGTTTCATTAACTGATCAGCAGAGTTGAGAGCAAATGATCCCTTCCAAAATGTGAAGGATCACTCCCCCACTGGTATACGGTATTCCGCGCAAAAATTCCGGTCATAATTCCCCCTCTCAATGGAAATGAATGCATTTGATCAGATTTAATTATACAAATTGCTTGGCGAAATATGCTGAACTTGGATTTTGCGTTTTGCGCCTCCAATTCAAAAATGTGAGTGAGTGAGAAGACAATGGCGTGGTGCTGAATTCGGAGACACGAAAAGTTGTGTCCTTGTGGGGGATGAATTGGAATTGGAATTATATGGGCTGAACATAATTGGGAGACGAATCCACATTATTCTGTAGGAGAGGACAATTTCTGGAAGAATTCTTACCGAATTCAATGAAAAATTCTTTCAAATTCAATTTTTTTGGAAAAAATTGACCGAATTTGATTGAAATGCGTTCAAAAATTGACTTTTTGGAACAATTTTACCGAATTCAATGAAAACCCACAAAATCGCAATTAAAATAAATTGTCGGACAAATGAATAACATAATAGAATTATTAAAATTTCATCTAGTAATGCTACGAAGTGTTTTGACCTCCTTCTTGATCAAATTTTCGATAAATTTGCATTGAAAAAAAAGTTAAGAAAAATTTGAAACTTTTAAATTTAAAATATTGATCCAAAAGAACGCTTATTTGGCGGGGCCATGGCCTTTGATGGCGGCGACACTGAAGGAAATGGCAATGCTAACGAAGGAATTAAAAAAGCTTTAAGGAGCGCCGATCGGGACCAAAATGTTACTACGGAATTTTGGTGGTGGATTCGGCTGCCGCCTCCGCCGCCTCCGCCGCCGCCGCCAAATGCAACAAACACTTTGCTTGTGCTTACTTTACGAGTTTGGCCACATAAATACCTGTCTCTTATACACATCTAGATGTGTATAAGAGACAGGAAGAAATCAACACATACCAGCATGTACATATAAGTATTTTTAAAAGTCTCAAAATTGTCGTGACGACGACGATATTTCGTCACATGGACAACTTGTCCCTAATCGGACAGCAGACATTCAGTCTCCCACGCCCGCCCGCCCGATCGAATCGAGCATTTTCGTGAAAAAGAACTCAACTAAAGTTAAGACTTTTCGTCCCTCGACGTTTTGTCATAAATTAGGAATTTTATACCGCGGGTATAGGCTAATTTGTAAGCATTTCGTCTTGGGCATTTTGTCTACAAATTGTGAAACGGACACTTTGCCCCCCCCCAATTCCTTAATTCATTTTAAATTTAAAAACTCTAACCCCCAAAAATTCAAATAAAGCGGAAGGGACATTGCGCGAATTTTGCGTTTAAAAAAAATCAAAATTTTAATGAAAGAACCCGAATGTAATCATTAAAATTGAAAAATGACTAAATAAAAATTAAAAAGACAAAAAATTTTGTGTTTAGGTTGTGCAATAATTCAATTTGCACCTTATAAAAAGTGTTTATGATTTAGTTTTGTTGTTGAATAAGAGAGAATAATTCATTTGTGAGGGACGACAGAGTTTTGGTTGGGGGCCCCAAATTGCTCCTTATACTTTCCCATCCGTCCCATTTTCTTNTCAACCAAACTGATAAAAAGGGTGAACATTCCAAAAAGATTGGCAGGACTTTTTATAGTCTCAAAAAGTGGGGGAAGTTTTCTAAAGTAAAATTGAGGAATTTGTTAAAACAGAATCTGAATTTTTAGTAACTCTTTTTATTGTTGTAATTTTTAAATATTAAAATTTAGCGAGTATGAATCCCCCCGGGGGTCTGTCTGTCTAATGATCGATGCTTCTGTACTAAACTAATTGATTTCTGCGGATTGTCACCTACGGGGGCGTTTGTGTGTGTGCCATCCTTTGCATAAATAATGTCTTATTTGTTCAACTGGCACGCGAAAATTAATAAATAATATAATTTCAACAATATTTTTGGGCGCAGATTGGCAAACATCGCGCGCGTCCGCGCGCGCCGAAGGACGACGGAGAAAGAAAACCCCCAGCAAACATCGCATTTTACACTCGAACATTGCAGGCAACCAGAGAAAGAGAGAGAAAAGCAAGACACCGTACAATAGAGTTTACTGTATTGTGATGATCA
Source organism: Globodera ellingtonae (assembly GCA_001723225.1). Lineage (NCBI taxonomy): Eukaryota > Metazoa > Nematoda > Chromadorea > Rhabditida > Heteroderidae > Globodera > Globodera ellingtonae. Next base: position 420,213 of record MEIZ01000053.1, read on the forward strand.
GCATATTCACTCATTTGTATGTTGTATACGGTAATAAGTAGGGACAGAATTTTTGTTGTTGAACATTTCTTGAGAATGCCTAAATGCAAAAATGTACTACTAAAAAGCAGAACTTTTTTCTTAACCAAAAATGCAGTTTATATTTTCCAAAATTTTATTTTTTTATTTTTGATTCAAATTTGTTTTAAAACTGTATACTGTAATGGATCGAAACGACCGAGACGAGACGTGACACCGACACCCCGAAACCGACCTTCTTGAGCATCAAAGTTGTAAAGAACGAAGGATTAACGAATATTTGCTCTCCAAAGGAAGTGTCAAATGTTTAAAGATTCGAGCATTTTTTAAACAAATTTAGTCCGGCTCCGAGTCCGTAAATGTCATTTGTTTGCGAGCACTGTTATATTAAGAGTAGGGTTGGACAAGAACGGGTATCCGGAACCCGGAACCGGGACCGGTATCCGGGTGTTTTGGGCAAATTATCCGGGACCGGTATCCGGAACCGGGACCGGTATCCGGGTGTTTTGGGCAAATTATCCGGGACCGGTATCCGGAACCGGGACCGGTATCCGGGTGTCCAGGATCCGGGATAACCCGGTATCCGGGTGTTTTGGGCAAATTATCCGGGACCGGTATCCGGGTGTCCAGGATCCGGGATAACCGGTATCCGGGTGTTTTGGGCAAATTATCCGGGACCGGTATCCGGGTGTCCAGGATCCGGGATACCCGGTATCCGGGGGTTGGATCCGGGCGGGTTAAGCACCCCTAATAGTGGTATTTTTTCGGAGAGATTTTCTTTTTGATGGTGTTAGCGCTAGCAAAATTTTTGAATTTTGTGTGACATTTTGCCATTTCCTATTTAAAATTAAATAGAGAGATATGTACCGTATTTCCTCTATTAGTAGCCCATGGGCTTCTATTTTTCAACCCCCCCTCTAGGGGGGGCTACAATTAAAAGGGGGCTTCAAATAGAGGGGGGGCTTCTATTTCTCAATGTATTTTTTTGAATTACCTATTAACATATTCGAATTTTGATGTATTTTTTTGAACCAAAATAAATTTGTAGGTAATTACAAAAAACACCATAAAAATATTTATTTGCACAAAATTCATAATTCCACTGATCCATCACTAACAAATTCATTTTCTTCGTCTTGTTCCACATCAACTTCCTCAAACAATCCGGCAATTCCCTCTGCCAAAAAGTCAAACTCGGCCATTTCGCGTGACTGTTGCAAGCGAAATCATCCCAAATCCACAGAGTCCCCTCTGCCCAGAAAAATTTAAGAATTTCTTGAAAGGATCGGGCACCTTAAAACAACAAACCTAACCAATATGGACAAAATCAGATTGGGACCGGCGATTTTAAGTGATGAAAAGACCAATCGTCAACAAAATAGGCACTAAAAATTTTCATTTCATTAAATTTTATCCAAATTTGACAAAAATCATTTTGCGATTCGCAATTACACACTTAAATTGCATTTTTATCAACATGTGATTTTTATTAGAAAAAAATCGCTTTCCTCACCATCATGAGGGAATTTTTGTCCGAGAAAAAAAAAAAATTTAGGAAAAAACTATGTTTTAAGGACAAGGAAATGTGTTTTTAATAATTAAAGTTTGCTTCAATCTATAATGTTTAACATGTTGCAGTTTAAACATTCACAACATGTAGAGGTAAATAATAGGGTTGGACAAAACCGGATAATCCGGAACCGGTATCCGGGTGTTTTTGAGCTATCCGGTATCCGGGGGACCCGGATAATATCCGGTTTTGTCCAACCCTAGTAAATAATACACAGAACACTTAAAAAGACAAGTTGAATATTTGAGACTGAATTTGATCCTTGGGCTTCTGATGGTTTTGGATTTGTTGATTTCTTTTAAATAAAAATTTAATTTTAAAGTTCACGGTTTGGGGGGGGGGCTACAATTAGAGGGGGCTTCAAATAGAGGGGGGGCTTCTATTTCTCAATCTCCCCTCGAGGGGGGGCTACAATTAGAAGGGGGCTTCAAATAGAGGGAGGGCTACTAATAGAGGAAATACGGTATGTATGTATGGGCTTCTGTAATTTGATTTTATAATTAAGGTCCGGATTTATATTGACTAAAAAGTCGCAACTAATTCTAAACTTTCAAAATGAATACTATTTCCGGCTTCTCTCATGATTCCCTATTCGCAAAAAAACATGTTTAACTTGAAAATCCGGACCCTATTTATAATTAGTTAGCATTCACAAAACAATTGGCTTAACAAAAATTGCTCAAATTTTCTTTAAAAATTATACGTTGAGCTAATTTTCGAGTTTGTCTAAATTCAGAAACCGCCGACCCCTGCCTGCCATTCCTAAAAAAGTTTCAAAAAATAGTCATATTTTTAAAATGTTTGTTGAAAACTTTAAACAAATTGAGTCAAAAATTCAAAATTTTCACGGCGGCGCCTATTGGCACCGCCGACCCTTCCTTCCAAAAATAAAGCGCAATTCTCAAAAAAAAACTCAATCGGCAAATATCGTTTTTTTAACAAAAATGTAAAAATTCTAAAAAGTTTACCAAAATCTAAATTTTCAAAAAAAAGTTTAAGAAAAATGGAATAAAAAAATACTCCTTTAAAATCAAATTTTTTTTTGGGGAATAAAATTAACCATCCAACTTGATTGAATTTGATTTTACCTATTCGTTTATTTTATGCGTTCATTTACTTTTGGCAAAAATTGCGTGAAATTTGATTTTTTTATAAAATTTTAATTAGTATTTCAAAAATTCGAAATTATCCGGTATCCGGACGGATAGGTTGTAAATTCGGTATCCGGGTGTCAAGGAACCGGTGGAACCGCTATCCGGGGTGGATAATATCCGTCTTTTGTCCAACCCTAATTAAGAGTGATGCAGAGAAAAAAAGAAGAGAGATTAGAGAAATAATCGTTCGTAAGCAAAGAAATAGTTCGCAAAAAAAAGAATGGTTAGAGAAATGAGCGTAAATGAAAATAGTTCATTTCCCCCCACTCCATTCTCTTGCCTCTTTTGCAACCCGTCGGAAAATATTTATTCAAATTCCTTTCATTTATATAAGGGCACCCATCGACAGCCATTCTCATGCGATTTGTTCGCCGGCGCCGTTTCCCGCCACGGCAGCCGCCTTTAGCTGTGACAAACGGCTGGCCGCACCATGCGGTCCCGGTTTTGAACGTCGTTCGCGATCGGATTGGCGGCAGGCAATAGCCGGGCCCGGTTTGTACTACGTTCCGATCGGAGTGGGTTTCGATTCGCCCCCAACGGGGGCAGTCACCCAGAAGGCCATGCAATGGCCCTCCCTGCCAATTGTGCGCTTGCATTCGGTTGGAGTCGGCTTGAGCGCCAAATCGCTTCTTTTTACTTAAAATTGAAACGAAAAGTCGCATATTGTTTCTTTTTATTAAATGTAAAAAGGGTCGCAAACTGTCCTTATTTATAAAATTTGTCCTTATATTTTGCTTTGCTGATCACGAATCTGACAATATTTTTAAGATCTGACAACATCTAAGATTTTGAAAATCTATGGATTTTTTAATTATTTTTTTTACCATTAATCACCCAAATCAGTTTTATAGGTTTTCTTAGGTGCTGAAAACGATGGAATAAGCAAAAATTTTAGCGGGCTCGACCTTTAAACCGGTTTTTGAAAGAGTTCAAATTTTGAAAAACCATAGTGGGACCTTTTTGGTCAAAAGCTGTCTTAGGCCTAAGCCACCCTGGCTTGGGGTTCGTTAGGCTTAGGCCTAAGCCGCCCTGCGCTTAGGATTCGTAAGGCTTAGGCTTAGGCCGTCCAGAGCTTAGGGGTTCATCTCAGGGTGGCTTAGGCCTAAGCCTAAGCCTAACGAAGCCCAAGCCAGGGTGGCTTAGGCCTAAGCCTAACGACCCCTAAGTCTCTACCTTTTGTGTGATTGTAAAAAATCAAATCATAGGTTTTCAAAATCTTCGATGTGTCAGATCTTAAAAACATTGTCAGATTCGTGATCAGAACCATTGAAAACCCCATATATAAGTTTCCAGCAAATTTGGGGAGGGGGTCGTATAACAGAAAAGTACCCCGGAATGAAGTGCGCGAGTGGTCCGGCGGTGCCGAGAAGAAAATTTTGAATTTTTGACTCGAATTGTTAAGAAAATTGACCATCATAATATTTTTGAAGTGATCACTGATCAGTGAACAAAAAAGTGAAATTTTAGTAAAATTTAGATCTCCTATTTATGAGATTTGTCCTTATTACAGGTCTTCATATTCAAAAAAGAGAAAATTTCAAAGCGAACTCACTAATTAAWTCATTTTTCGTGTTTCGCTCAAAGACAATTTCTGCCTGAAAAGTACCGGACCCCGCTTGAAAATCATGATCACGGTCTTTCTGGTCTAGGCAAGTCCCGGCCCGGTTTTCCCGAAAGTCCTGGTCCTGTTTTATAACGGCTTAAAAAGTATTCCAAAGCCGGATAGAATAACTGGGGAAAAGTTAGAGACTTTGGGGTTCATTAGGCTTAGGCCTAAGCCACCCTGGCTTGGGGTTCATTAGGCTTAGGCCTAAGCCACCCTGGCTTGGGGTTCATTAGGCTTAGGCCTAAGCCACCCTGGCTTGGGGTTCATTAGGCTTGGGCCTAAGCCACCCTGATGTTAAAATTTAAAATTTCACCCTGGTCGCAAACTGTCCTTATTTTTCATTTAAATTTATTATAGTGTTGTAACTGCTTTTTTGAATAACATTTTGAGACAAACTTTTGTTTGGTGATTTAAAAAAAGCAATTAGATGAAATTTTATTATATGTACATAGCAATTAGAACTTACTTCTATTATTAATATAAAAAAAACATTTTTATTTTTGCGTTGACATTTTAAGATTTTTAGCTGACTTGGCAATCGTGGGGCAGCCAAAATTAGGAAGAACAATTAGCGACTACCTAATTTATTTATCCATTTGTCTATTTTTTATTTATTTTTTAATTTTAAAATTAATTTTATTTTTCGATTGATCACAAATTGTTCAAAGTTCATTTTTTCGTTTTGTTTGATACGACATTTTGTTGGTTAAAATTTTTTTTCTATTATGACTAAGCCTTAATCAACACGGAGTCCATAAATTTGATCAAAAATTATTTCAAAATTCAAACATTATTCATTTTTGATAGAATGTTTAATCATCGACGATTAAAAAAATGTGCCTTAAAAAGAATTGAGAGAAAAAGGCAATGAACAATGTGAATGATGATTAATTTTTAGTCTTTTTTTGAATGCCAGAATTTTCATCGCTTTTTGTTGAATTTGAGAATTCGTTTGGCGGAGTTGTTTAAAAAGACTCTTTAAAAGCTTTTCGATAGGAACTGAATAAATTTAGATTTTAAATTTAAATAAAAAAAATTAAACTCTTTAAAAATCATTTGTATACGGTTCCCATTGAGATTCTTCTCGGGATCTTGCGTGATTTAATTCGGGATTCTTACATCGGGAGCCGCCAAGCCTTTTTTGAGGGAAAAAATAGCGCATTTTTTTAATGTTGATGGAAACTCTCATAACAATTTAAAAATTTTCTATACGGGCGCCTCAGGCAATTATTGAGAATTTTTTTAATCCCAAAAATCCCGCGGGATCCCCAAAAGATCTTCAAGATTGATTGGGATTGTCGGGGTCCCAACGCATTTTTGAGGGATTTTTGGGATTGGGTTGAGACCGGAATTTAGTCGGGATTCCGAGGCCCGAAAAATTCGGTTTGGCCATTCTCTTTCAAATTAAAAGAGTTTTCAACTTTAATGTTCAACCATTTATTTTAGAGATAATATGAATTTATCAAAGATGGTGTTGTTGTTGTTCATTGTCGTCTCGACAATTTTAACTAAAACTGTGTTGAGCAGGTAAAGGAAAAAAGTCGTTTTTCTATTTTATTAATAAATTATTAAAAGAAATTCAATTTTAAAACAATTTTTTGGGAAAATACCCAAAAATTTAAGTTATGTGCCTCCGCGAGCGCCCATCTACCCGCCGTCGTACCAACAACAACCTCCACCATATAAGGCATGGCAACCGCCACCACCACCGCCGCCGCCAAGCTATCTACCGCCCACAAATTATGGAGTACCGCCACCACCGCCTCCGGAGCCATTGCCGCGTCCACAGCCTCCGGCACCGCCACGACCGCCGCCAAGCTACAAACAGCCACCGCCTCCGGTGCCATTGCCGCGTCCTCAGCCTCCGGCACCGCCACGACCGCCGCCAAGCTACAAACAGTCACCGCCGCCGGCACCCTACAAGCCTTACTTTCAGCCTATTAATGTTTTTATTATAAATAATTTAGAATGAAAATTGAATTCAATAGGGTCGAGCCATGCCTTAAGACTGCATCGTTTGGAATTTTCGATATTTTTCGACTTTTTTTGATGCATCAAACCGGTTTATTGGCCACACCTCATCCATGCTTTAATTTTGAAAAATGGCCAAATTGATTTAAAGTTTGATTAAAAAAGTCATTTATTAATAAAACTGATTCCCATAAATTTTTAAATATAAACCTATTTTTATATTTATTGTTTAAGTTTGACTGTCGTCGCAAAGCTGACGGCCTTTACCATCAATATCCGGGTGCATGTTCGAAGCGCTTTATCAAATGTTCCAATGGGCGTACCTTCGGCTATTACTGCCCGAAGGGACTGTACTACAATATCAACAAAGACCGTAAGCCGATTTTAATTGTTTTTTTTTGTAATAAAACATTAATTTTTATTATTTTGCAGAATGTGACTACAAGTACAATGTCGTAGCCTGCGGGGGCAAACCAAGCCCACCGCCGCGACCATATCCTCCGGCGCCGCAACCCGTCTACAAACCGGCACCGCCTAGCTATGAGCAATGTTTGTTCTTTTACAAAAAAACGTTATTTCACTGATGATCTGTTATTTGCTTACCTGATCACTATTGATCTAACAGTTGATGTGGTCTAATCATCAATTATTTGATTTGAGATATGATGTGATCAGGTAAACCTGATATTGGAATTGATTTGATTAATCCAGATGCGATCTTTGATTTGATTAGTTGCTGATTATGTCTGATCATAGACCAAATCAAATCAAAGACCCATTTTTTATATACCCTTGTCATTTTCAAAATCAGATCAGCAAAACACTGGCAATGTGCCGCCGCCGCCGCCACCACCGCCTCCTCCTCCTCCTCCTCCTCCTCCTCCTCCACCTCCTCCCCCACCACCTCCTCCTCATCGTTATTACGGTGCTCCGAGGACTGATGATGAACCGGAGAGTGCCAACGATCAAGTGCTGCTATCTGAGCCCGAGCTCTTGGAATCGGAGAAGCCGGCACAAGATGAGCCTCTTGAGGATGTTGAGCCGATTGAACCAGAGCCAAAGGCTGAGCCAGGAGAGCCAAACGGGACAGAAGCAACGGAGAAGCCGACCGAAACTCCACCGACTGAAAAGCCAGAACCGGAGAAGCCCTCCACCGGTACAGCTGTTGTAGAAGAAGAAGCTGCTCAGACGGACGAGCCGGAAAAGCCAACCGAACCCGAAGACGGAGATGAAGCATCTGATCGCAGACGTCGAGGCGCCAAGTCAGTGCCAATGTCGCATTATGTTACAAATGGGACACACTTTTTTTTCAAATTAAGAGAGTAAAAGCGCTTTCCAAAATGGCTTAACTGAATGTGAACGGCGGGCGACCGTCTACTGCTGCTGATGTGCCAATGTGGGGATTCGTGATTCAAATAAATACCTTTTGCTAATAAAAATCAGTTGGAAGCGATGTTTTGTAAAAGTTGAATAAATTCCCTTGGTGATTGATTGGTCTTTGGCCATTTTTTGAAAAAGATTATCAACTCACAAAAGAGGGAACTTAATATATTTAATTTTAATTGCAATAGTTAAAAAAAATAAAAAGCAAAGCGATGGTTAAAAAGTGCCATTCCTGTTCATAATTTGGCATTTTGTGCCAGAAAACCTAATATTAGCGTATTTGTTCCTATTATTTGACTCTCTGGAACCTAAAGCCGTATTTTGCCGAAATTTTAATGGCTTGCACAAAATAATGGCTTTGTGTTTGATTAAAGCAACGTCTTTTAATTAGCTTGAATCCATAGTCTAACAATTTGTTGAAAACGGAGTCGGGTTGCGCCCCATCCTACGACAATTGCGACCGGACCAGGGATGTTCATAATTACGGATTACCTAAATAATAAACAAAATGTGGTCAATGGAGGAATTAATTAGATAACTAAAACAGCAAAAAATTTCAAGGAATAATAATAATAAGTTTAAAAATATTGCATAAATAAAGAACAAAAATTAGCGATTCGCTCAAGCCGACTCCAACCGAATGCAAGCGCCCATTTAGGGGCCATTTCCAGGCACAAGAGCCCTCGACCAGCGGAGAGAGCCCGGCAAGTCCACAGTAGGAACATCGTCGCGCACGCGGCGGGCGGGCTCGACCGTGCATTAGCACGCTCTAGAAACGCGCCGCTGCCCAGTCGGAGTCGGCCACAACCGACGAACACGGCAAGTCCCCCCAGCAGGCATGGCGAAACTGCCCCTGCCGGGAGTGCCTTTGCGCTCGAGGCGGCGGCGACAGTGTGCGCGCAGCGCCCATTGTCTGAGCCGCGGGGCGAGAAACGGCGCCGGCGAGCAAAWCGCACGACGACGCTGTCGTCGCCGCTTCCTTATATAAATAGAGACGAATTTTACACAATTTTTTCCGATGGGAAACAAATGGGGCAAGAGAAATGGAGTGGAGAAGTGAACTCTTTTCATTTACGCTCATTTCTTTTCCTGTCCCTCCGTCCACCCCCCCCTCTTTTTGTTGAAAAAGCTAAATTTATAATCGACGCGTAGAATACGTAACGCCCTTTTGACCAATTTTGAACGCCGAATCCAGAGCACGTTTTCAAAAATCGATTTCTAGAAGGTTCAAGGACGATTATATTGATTTTTAAGTACATAACTTGTCAAATTTATAGAAATTTAAGTACACTCAAAATTTCATTTCAGTCACGAGCAGCATGAGTTCAATAAAATTGAAAATGCCAATTCAACACTCACGCCAAATTCTCTTCAAGGAGACTTTCTTGATATGTACTAAAATAAATTTTCATTAATTTAGATGCCTTCTTTTATTTTCAATGAAATATTTTTATTGCATTTTATTTTATCACATATATGCACAGGGTTTTCAAAAAATTGATAAAGCATTAAAAAGGGGTCAACCCAACTCATCCATTACACAAAGTTGGAGTTTATAAACTCTTTTCAGTGTGAACAAAACATAAAGATAAACTTATAATTGTTTAATTTAAGAAGAGTTTTAGAACTTCAAACTTTGTAATGGATGAGTTGGGTGGTGGCCCCATTAAAATAAAAGGAAAAATAAATTAATTCATGTAAAAAGCGAATTATTCACAATTTGCTTCGTTGGGCKGATCACACATTGACAACTTTTTGCTGAAGTGAAGCCCCGCAGGACAATCAAAACTGAAATATAAATTTAAAATATTTAAGAGGTAAATAAAAACGATTCCTAAAAAATTAGAGAATTCATAAAGTCCAAAGTTGAAATGACTTAAAACATCCAAAATCACTTTTCAAAAATCTGAGATTATATGTGTTATAAAACTTGAGAGAATGGAATTTTTAGTTCCTGAAACGCACGAATATATTTTCTTCGCCCCGACCCCGAAAATGTGGACGTCCCCGATCCCCGACATGGCCAACCCCGATCCCCCGACTTTCCCGCCTCCGAGGGGTTGGGGGGGGGCAACCCTAAAATGACGTACGAAAGCTGAGAAGGAGGACGCTGTGACATTCAAAGCCGAAGTGATCGTGGAAGAGCCCAACGGAATGCCGTAAGTTTTTCTTTTGTTTATACCTAAATGCATTCATTCACTGGTCTGATCAACTCGGCGCCAACTGTTATGACTTAATCTTTCGTGGAGTTGACCCCGACCATTAGGTAATTCAAACTCACTTTTATGTAGCGGTATGCGCCCCGAAGATGCTTTGCTGGTCAATGGCGAATTGGTGACCGTGAACAAATACGTGAATTAAATTAAATTAAAATATTTTGTTATTAATTTATTGTATTATTTTTGGCTAGTTATTCAAAATTTTTCCGAACTTTGTTTTTTGGAGAGAATGCGAATGAAATGCCAAAAGTTCAAATTGACGACGTTCCGGATGCCGTCGCTAATTTTGAACGACTCATTTCCACAATGGACCCACTGAACGTGGATTTGGACGGTACAAAATTGTATTCTATTAAATTGTCTACACATTTTGACCAAAAGGGTCCCCCCTGTCGTTTGAGGGGCTATAATAACTTTTAAGTTGCTTCCGCGCAAACATTTTTTCAGATTTGTGCGTTGATTTTATTAAGAAAGAAAATTTGTTCAATTTCGTTAACTGAAATGGTTAAGATGAATGCATTGGAAACGTTTTGATGTTGGCGAATAGGGTTGGACAAGAACGGGTATCCGGAACCGGAACCGGGACCGGTATCCGGGTGTCAAGGAACCGGTGGAACCGTTATCCGGGGGACCCGGATAATATCCGGTCTTGTCCAACCCTATTGGCGAATCAATTTTTGTTGTGCCACGTTGAGAAGCGCTGTGTTGACTTTCTGTTGAAGGAGAGCAAAAAAACGGCGATTTGCAAATTCCGAATGGCACATCAGTGCGGCATTATTGGCATGAAGGTCCAAAATAAAATTTTCTTTGATTAATTTTATTAATTTCAGGAGAAAATTTTGGAGGAGATGACGAAGGAGGACTTTTCAATTTCTGGAGTTCACATCGACAATCTTTCTGAACTTAACAAATTGGGTGATGGAGAAATTGAGGAACTGCGAGAATGCCACAAAAAACTGTTCGGCGCGGAATGAGGACGGAGAAATTCGATCAACATTTTGATTCATATATTGAATTCGTCAATTTTTTTGACTTTTATACTCATTTCAATTTTTTGTCTTTCAAATGGAAGTATGCAAAATTTTTAAGAATTTAAGAATGTTTGGTAAGAAAAATAGCGCTAAACTTTTAGAAATTTGGATAAAATAAGCAATTTGTTACATTTTGGACATTTTTTTAAGCAAAACTTGCAAGAGAATTCAAAAAGTATGCGAAAAATGCTTGAAAATTAACTAATTTGGCCATATAGGACGCGTACCCCAAATAAAGTACAAATCTTTATAAAAGTCATTTAAAATTGTAAAGATTGGGTAACAAAACTTTTTAAAAAGTACATATCCAAACCCTGATTAATCAAAACTGAAAGCTACAAACAAATTGTCTTTTATTTTGACAACACTGCAATAAACCCGAAAATTTTATTCTCACAAATTTATTTCCCCTATGGTCCCTAAAGAGTTCATTTACAAAGTGCCAGCTCGTTTTGTGATGAGTCGTCGTTGTACAATAGAGCAATGGCGTCACAAACATTGGCCTTCCTTCTTCAGTTTATTGAAATAATGAATTTGACACTTTATTTTTTGTGAGAAAATCGATCGGAATTGGCCCAATCTAATAACCGGGGTTCGAATTCTACGTCACAAGAACACATAACACGACTTCGACCATACCAAGTCTTACTCTGGACAATGCTGTATGTTTAAATTAAAAAGAAAGCGATTTGTTTGATTGTGCTCACGCCGACTCCAACCGAATGCAACCGCCACAATTGGCAAGGAAAGGGGAGGCGTGCCATTGCCAGGCGCGCCCTGCCCTCGGGCCGAACATCAGCCGTTTCGGGCGAGCGCATGGGCAAGACTGGCCCTTGGGTTAAGTCACAAAACCCCCCGCCAGGCGAATGAATGGGTGAGACTGCCCGTCGGGACGAGCCAAAACCCCCTCCGGGGGCGGGAAACGGCGCCGGCAAACAAATCGCACGCCGAATGGCCGCCGATGGGTTTTTATAATGGGAAGGAATTTGAAAAATATTTTCCGTTGGGTTGCAAAAGGGGCAAGAGAATGGAGTTGGGGGAAGTGAACTATTTTCATTTACGCTCATTTCTCTAACCATTCTTTTGCGAACTATTTCTCTCATTGACTAAAAAACGTGAAATATTGACTAAAAACCCCAAAAAGTGCCAAAATATTGCAAAAACTGACCAAATCCAGTCAAATTTTGCGTAAATCGTCATTTTTTATTAATTTTTCTGTCAGAATAAAAAATGTACTATTTTTCACATGTTTTGGAAATTTTTATAAAAAATATAAATAAAAAATTTTTAGGGAAAATGTCGACAGTTTGCGACCCTTTTTACATTTAATAAAAAGAAACAATATGCGAATTTCGTTTCAAGTTTAAGTAAAAAAGAAGCGATTTGGCGCTCAAGCCGACTCCAACCGAATGCAACCGCACAATTGGCAGGGAGGGCCATTGCCAGGCCTTCTGGGTGACTGCCCCCGTTGGGGGTCGAGTCAAACCCCCCACTCCGATTGGAACGTTGTTCAAACGGGCCCGGCTGGTGCCTGCCGCCAATCCGATCGGGAACGACGTTCAAAACCGGGACCGCATGGTGCGGCCAGCCGTTATTTGAATAATATTTTCCGACGGGTTAAAAGAGGCAAGAGAATGGAGTGAGGAATGAGAACTATTTTCATTTACGCTCATTTCTCTAACCATTCTTTGCTTACGAACGATTATTTCTCTAATCTCTCTTCTTTTTTTTCTCTGCATCACTCTTAATTAGGGTTGGACAAAAGACGGATATTATCCGGGTCCCCCGGATAGCGGTTCCACTGGTTCCTTGACACCCGGATACCGAATTTACAACCTATCCGTCCGGATACCGGATAATTTCGAATTTTTGAAATACTAATTAAAATTTTATAAAAAAATCAAATTTCACGCAATTTTTGCCAAAAGTAAATGAACGCATAAAATAAACGAATAAAATCAAATTCAATCAAGTTGGATGGTTAATTTTATTCCCCAAAAAAATTTGATTTTAAAGGAGTATTTTTTATTGCATTTTCTTTAACCTTTTTTTTTTGAAAATTTAGATTTTTGGTAAATTTTTAGAATTTTTTGTTAAAAAATCGATATTTGCCGATTGAGTTTTTTTGAGAATTGTGCTTTTTTGGAAGGGGGGGGGGGTCGGCGGTGCGGATAGGCGCCACCGAGAAAATTTTGAAATTTTGACTCATTTTGTTAAAAGATTTTGCAACAAACATTTTAACAAATATGGCAATTTTTTGAAACTTTTTTAGGAATGGCAGGGGCCGGCGGTTTCTGAATTTAGACAAACTCGAAAATTAGCTCAACGTATAATTTTTTGTTTTGTGAAATTGGTAACTAATTATAAATAGGGTCCGGATTTTCAAGTTAACATGTTTTTTTTTGCGAATAGGGAATCACGAGAGAAGCCGGAAATGGCATTCATTTTGAAAATTTTAGATCGACTTTTTAGTCAATATAAATCCGGACCCTAATTATAAAACCAAATTACAGAAGCCCATATCTCTCTATTTAATTTTAAATAGGAAATGGCAAAAATGTCACACAAAATTCAAAAATTTTACTAGCGCTAACACCATCAAAAAGAAAATCTCCGAAAAAATACCACCATTAGGGGTGCATAAAGCGCCCGGATCCAACCCCCGGATACTGGAGCAAATATTCGTTAATCCTTCGTTCTTTACAACTTTGATGATGCTCAAGAAGGTCGGTTTCGGGTCTCGGGGTCACGTCTCGTCTCGGTCGTTTCGATCCATTACAGTATACAGTTTTAAAAACAAATTTGAATTAAAAAAAAAAATTTTGGAAAATATAAGCTGCATTTTTGGTTAAGAAAAAAAGTTGTGATTTTTAGTAGTACATTTTTGCATTTTTCTCAAGAAATGTTCAAACAACAAAAATTCTGTCCCTACTTATTACCGTATACAACATACAAATGAGTGAATATGCTGATCATCACAATACAGTAAACTCTATTGTACGGTGTCTTGCTTTTCTCTCTCTCTCTCTGGTTGCCTGCAATGTTCGAGTGTAAAATGCGATGTTTGCTGGGGTTTTGTTGCGCTCGGCGTGTCGTCATCGCCGCGCGCTCGCCGTTCTTTGCTGATTTGCTGCGCAATTTCGCTGAGGCTTCGTTTGTGCACGCCGTCCGCCATTTCCAAATTCAGAACAATGCAAAGGCCTGCAAGAATTTGTGCACGTTAATTTTGTTCAAAAAGGTTCGGCCCCCTCCCCACATCAATGCCATGTTGATCGTGGTGGTTGGAACAGTTCAAGATAGGGTCGCCGCCGGGGGGGGACGGGGAAAACCGGGGATCCCCGGCCATTCTCATCCCCGTCCCCGGTTTGCCATCCCCGAAAACGGGGATCCCCGGTGCTCATCCCCGGCCGGGGACGGGGATGAAAATGCACCCCTAAAGATGGCCATCACATGAGAAATTTTAATGATTATATTGATTTATTGTTTGAATTTTGATTGAGACGTGCTTTTTGATGAAAGATTTCAATCCTTTTAGATGAATACCCCCAAGTGAATTGATGGTCTATTGGTTTGTCTTCCCGCAAGTGTTATGTTCCTAGCTGGGTTCGAACCCGCTTGAGTGCGGGCACTTTTTTAATTTATTCTGGTTCTGTCGCGTGCTCTCCCCCACTAAAAGAATATTTTAGTAAATTTTCAAATATTTAAAAAAAATGAATTTTTGAATTTCTAATAGAAATTCAAATTGCCCTATTTTTACACTCTTTTACAAAAAGATCTTGACAATTTTTTTAGTTAATATCTTTAAATCTTCAAAAAAATTTCCCTACCTCGCCCATTCCTAAAAAGCATCATAAAATTACCGACTCTAAGCTGCAAATCTCCTATCAAATTTAGTCAAAAATTCAAAATTTTTCCCGGCGGCGCCTGTCGGCACCGCCGGACATCCTCCGCTCTTACCTAAAGCATTTTTTTAAAAATTTCCGAAATTTCGAAGCAAGCATCTTAATTTTGCCAAAATGTTGGTGAAATTTCTTTACCAAACTCCAAAATTTTTCCCGACGGCGCCTGTCGGCACCGTCGGGCTCTCCTCCCCAAAAAATTAAATCTTTGTAGTGCATATTTGCCATAATAAAAGTCTTTTCTTAGGGGTGCACTTTAATTTGAAGAAATTTGTATTTTTAAAGAAAATTCACCCAAAAAATTGCATTTTTTCAAAAATGCACCCCTAAAAATGGATTTTGCCCATTCCCGTACGGGGATCCCCGTTCCCCGGTTTGCTCATCCCCGAAAACGGGGATCCCCGTTTTGTCGTCCCCGGTATCCCCGTTCCCCGGTTTGACCGGGGATCCCCCCCCCCCTCCCGGCGGCAACCCTAGTTCAAGAACTTGAACGTGCAATTTGTTCTTTAACAACAACAAAGGGGGACCGACCGGGGATTTGTTCAATTCTGCCCGCTCGGATGGCGATGCCTTTCTCGTGCAACAGTTGGAAGAACCGGGCATGGCACTGTTCACGTGCGTACTGCTCCAGCTCAGCGTCCTGCAGGCCAACAACCGCCGATATGGCACGCTCGTAGTGCAAACGCTGCTACTACACAGCTGATAAAAAAAGATGAAACAGTTTTTTACATTTTAATCTTTTATTTAAAATCGGATCAAAAACCAAATCGCAAAACTTGGCCAATCCCACCAACCATCACACAAATACCAATAGGAGGAAATCGATGTGCTCCTTCACATCCAGTTCTGGCCATTTCTGATCATTGATCGCCCTCCCTCAGTCTGTTTAAAGCTGAGCACTGAGCTGCGGCACCGTTTGGAACTTGGCTCACTGCTTCGATGCCAACGTTGGCGCAACACCTACACATTAGCATTTTTAGGACCAATTCTTAAGAAAAAAATAAGTTAACAAAACTAATATTATTATTATATAACTCTTCCGGTGCCTCCTCCACCTGTGCCATGACGAGAATGGCATGCAAACATCGCTCATACTCAACACTTCGGCCGGCAACAAGTGCGGTCGTCGCAGTTGTTGTTGTTGTTGTTGTCGGGGACAGGCTGAGCGCCTTGGTAAAGTGCAGCAGTCGTGTCAACGCCATGTTGTGAAAGCGCAACACCTCCAGATAGATGCTGACCTGTGGTGAACATTGGAGGTGGGGGGGCAGGCACAAAATATTGTTGGTTGGTTACCTACCTAACTGCACGTAATTGTTGTAACAGTTTCGGAATTTGGTGGCCGACTCCTGTCTTCGACAGTTCCCACTAAAATACTTGGGAGGGATTAATTGCGCTTATTTTGGGGGTATTTGGGGGGGGGGATTAAGCACTTTTCCGGAAAACACTAACCCAATTTACTTGTTCATATGTAGCTATAAACATCGTCTTTTCTCGCTTTATGCTCACCATTCTGTCCTTTGATGATAAAAATGTTTCATGCGAATGAAATAATTTAGGTAATATCAAAAATGTTTTTAACCTTATTGGTTAAATTCTTAAGCGAGGGGGCACCCATAAGCGGAGCCTGTTCAACTACGTTAATGTCTTACCAAATTTTATTTAATGATGGAATTGATCCATGAAAACACTTTTCCTGTTCAGTTGTCCGCTAAGCATTATGAAAGGTTTCGAATTTATTCAATCATAAAAATTGTCAAATAAAATCGCCATTTCATGCCATTGGAATTTCGTCACAATTTCAATTTAGTCTATCGTTACGATTCTGATTTTTTTGAACTTGGCCCATCTAATTGCGGTGCTGATTTTGTACCAGCGAATAGGCCATCTGATTGGGGTGTTGCTTGTTTATAGTGTTCATATATATTTTTAGTAAAACAACAAGTTACTATAATCACGTCGTAGAACTGAGGATTGTTGATCGGAATCCTGGCACCGCTGTCCCTTTGAAAAATAAACAATTTTGAAAGACATTCCATTATAATTTGATGTGTAGTAGTATTCATTTGGCGACGGCGAAGAATTCTTTAACAATAAAATTTTAGTAACTAATTATTTTTCGTTAAATCTTTGTTTACCTTTTTAAATCAAGCGGGTAAAGAGTTCTATAGTGAAGCATATTAACCGCAATCTATTTCATCAAATTTATTTTATATTAATTTAACATTCCTTACCTTCTTCACTTTTGATAATCCATCAAAATCATAGCGGCAGCGCGAGAGTCAATTTTTTCATTGTCTCCTTCTGGTTCTTCAGAAAGAATTGAATTGTGGCAGAAGTGTAGTTCTGCCAATTCGCCGCCAAATGATACAGCAATGCTCGCAATCAATTGCCTGTGCGTAAATAATTGATGATTCCAATACATCGGTATTCCTACATGTATTGCATCGTTCGTAATTCGGCTCTAAAGGTAGTGCTTTTAAAATATTACATCTTTAAAAAACTAGGTACATTTTTTAAACAAAAATACCAACCGGACTTTATTAGGAAAGTCGGGGTGCATCCATGCAATGTACGCGTGCCCCGCTCAAACCGGAGTTTAACTTGATAGAAACAAGGAGTATTTAAGAGTTGCTAAGTTAAAAAACACTTTTATGCTTCTGAGGTCCTTTTTAGGTCTATTTTAAGCTTTTGGATCGGGGGGGGGGTGGTGAGATTATGAAAAGTGTTGTGCTTGTTGTTAGCAATGACTTTTCGTTCACTATTTATCCATTTTCCCTTTAACCAAATTAAACCTATCAATAAAGGAACAAAGCGCGATCATACAGCACTGCTGATAATTTTTAATATCAACTGACGGCAGAAGTGACGGGCTCGTCTCGTCAATTTCACTAGGCTCAGCGGTCGTTACACCATCTCCATCTTCTTTGGTTATCAGCGGGTCGTACAAGCATCGGCCTTTCGTGTATAGATGCTGCTTCCAGGCATCGTCTCTGCCACAGAGTTGGCAACACAGTTCAGGTGTGAATGCTGGCCGCAATCCGCAAATTTCCGCTACTTGAATGCTCGCAGAGCGAACACAAACGGTGCTCAATACTTCAGTCCGGTCTTCGAACAGTTTGGAAGACGTTCCCAAATGGAATATTAAAGAAGAAATAATAAAAAGCATTATGCTTTTGCGGGGCTGCCAAGAAAAAATTGCAGAAAAAGTACATCATCGCATAAAAATTACACAATCAAGTATAAAATGTGATAAAAATAAGTATTTACGCCAGAGTTGTTATCGGCAAAACCCAAAAACGTTGCTTAACTCCATATTTATCACCACTTTTTACCATAGAGCAAATTTGATTGAGAAGGCAGTAATTATGGGCTTGGGAACAAGTCAAACCGGAGTTTAACTTGATAGAAACAAGGACTATTTAAGAGTTGTAAAGTTAAAAAACACTTTTATGCTTCTGAGTTCCTTTTTAGGTCTATTTTAAGCTTTTGGATCGGGGGGGGGGGTGGAGATTATGAAAAGCATTGTGCTTGTTGTTAGCAATGACTTTTCGTTCACTATTTATCCATTTTCCCTTTAACCAAATTAAGCTATCAATGAAAGGAACAAAGCGCGATCATAAGACAACGCACCATTTAGATCGGAAATAACTGATCTAATTAAAAACGAAAACGAACGGCTTTCCCCCAGCCCAAATCATTCTCAATTTTTGCCAAATTTCAGCAAAAGGAACAAAGCGCAAGCAGACGACGACGCATAATCTAGATCGAAATAACTGATCTAATAAAAAATCCTCCTGGTTCCGATGTTTGTTCGTTTTGTAAAATTTGGGTCAATTTTGAATTTTCGACTCCGATTAAGAAATTTTGGGAAATGTGCCTGAAATATTGAATTTCTTCAAGTATTTTTGGAAATATGCCTAAAAATTGCATTTTTCTCAATGAAAAGGCCTAAATATTGAGTTATTATGAAAAAATGGCGAAATATTGATTTATATTGAGTAAAAGTCGCTCAAAAAATTTTTCAAAGGGCTCTTCTCTCGTCTAACCTGTTCGCAAAAAAAAACATGTAAAAAAATAAAAATTGGCTCTCCATTTATGATAATACCAAATGATTAATTTTGGTAAAATATGCCAAAAATTAAATATTGTGATTTCCCCCTTTAGATTTGCGGGGAGAGAAAAAATGTTGGGAAGTTTTTTCCTAGCTATTGTTTTGTTTAATTATTTTTGTTTCTATTTTTATACAGATCATCTAAATAAATTTTTTTAATTAAATAAAAATTTTATTGTTTGCCCATCGCTTTCAAAATCTATATTCTTCCTAGAATCAGTACACAACTTAAATGTTTTATCTACCTCCGATAATTCATTGCAAAAAAAAAGAAGGACTAACAAAAAAAAACCTTTGCTCCGGGAGCAATTTTGAGAAAAAGTAACGTTACTGCGTTGCGTGGTACGAAATGAAAAAAGGAAGAATGAAGTGAAGGTTTCAACTAGTGTTCGGCACGGTAAAATTTACCGCGGTAAAAACCGGTAAAAATCGGTAAAAATTCACGGTAAATTTACCGGTTTACCGTTACCGGTCGCKTTTCAGTCCCAACCGGTAAAAACCGGTAACGGTAAAAATCGGTAAATTTACCGATTTACCGTTACCGGTCCAAGTCATTTACCGCGGTAAATTACCGGTTTCCGGTAAAAATTTTAAAACTAATATTGATACTTATTTTTGAATTTGGCATTCAACATAAAGAAATTTTGGGCCAAGTCTGACTCAAATATAGTCCAAAATCTCAATTTTTTGCCCATTTTCTTAACAAGAATCTTAAAAAATTCTAAAAGGCCCCCCCCCCCACACAAATCTAAGGCAGATAGGGAGGGCTAAGACACTGTCTCAGGGTAGACCATAAAAAAGATTTGTCCTTATTTAATTCTCTGTCCTTATTTTTCGGATTTTGTGAAGATTTTCATAATATTTTGATTCAATATTCAAAATGAAAAAATTTCGAATTGGACCAATTTTCATTACATTGAGTCAAAATTCCTAAAATTTTCTCAGGCGCCTATCGGCACCGCCGACCATCCCCCCACCACAGTAGCAGAATTCTCAAAAAATTTGCATTTTTGAAAAATCTAAAAATCGGCACAAATTCTTGAAATGTCTGCGCAATTCTTAACAAAAAATGTTAAAAATTTCCAAACGTGGAGAAAATATTCTTTTGGAAAAATTCTGTAAGAAAAATGCAATAATACCCAAAAAAACAGCCCCTAAAATCCAACTTCTTTTTGAAAAAAATTGATTAAGAAAAACGAAAAAATGCACCCCTAAAATTCTCATCGGAATGTGCAGAAGAAAAATCGAGAAATGGTTGCATAGATAAATTTGTGCAAGTTATCGAGAAAGATTTGTTGTGAGTTTGTTTAAGGAGAAAAGGACTTTAATTTCAGTTTTTGAAAATTTACCGGTTTACCGAGATTTACCGGTATTTTTTGGTCGGTAAAAACCGGTAACGGTAAAAACCGGTAAATTTACCGATTTACCGTTACCGGTCGTTTTGGGCCACGAACGGTAAAAAACCGGTAACGGTAATTACCGGTTTTACCGTTACCGTTACCGGAAAATGCCATTTGCCGAACACTAGTTTTGGCATTCTGTGAATGAATATTTTGTTATATACGATTTTGGCACGCAATGGCCAACAATCGAATGAATGAATGGAATTAAACCGGCGGATGGAATGGATTGCCCCGACTCTTTTCGGGTTGTTTAATTCGGGGTTTTTCCCCGAACCCCGACTCTTCGGGGGCGGCATTTTGTGGTTGGGGAGGGGGGAAGAAAAATATATTCGAATTGATGAAATTTAGCGGAATTTTTTTTTTAATTTTTACAAACAAAAAACTGATATTTTTCTTGTTTTTTTTTGAAAAAAAATGCACAATAATTTAAGCTTTTAGGGTACTGTAATCAAAAGTGTTGGAGTTGGGGCACGCGCTCACATTTGTCCATCGATCATTTTGCTACTCTCAATGCCCAAATTAATTAATCGACGAGATCAATTTTTGGGGGGTGGGGGCAAATCCCCTCAAGGGAATTTCTTCGATCGATCGATCGATCATTCCCCTCCCCCTCCCCCATAATTATTCTCAAACCCAACTCCATTAATGATCGCGGGCGAGGGACCAACCACCACACTTCTTTCTCGCGCTCGCGCGCAGTTGCATGGTACGAAATGAAAAGGAAGAATGAAGTGAAGGTTTCAACGCAAATAGATTGAACAGTTTCAACTGAAAGAATATAATTAGGGCCTTGAATCTGATAAAATTACTTTATCAGAAATTAAATTATCATTGCAAGAATGTAAATTTGAAGAAAGTTTTGTATATTGTTTTTTGTTTCATAATAAAGACTTTTTGTTTCATCCCATGAATTATTTTATTTTGAAAATAAACCCTAAAAACTAGACTATTTATACTGATTGGAAAAAGTGTTTTTTTGATTTTGATACATTAATTAAACTATAAATATTACATTTTATGAAAGCCCTTTAAAAATGTAGCTTTTTAATAAAAAGATTGTTAGATTTATTTCGTCGAATAACCAAAAATACGACATTTCGTCGAATAAGCAAAAAACGACATTTCGTCGAATAAGCAAAATACGACATTTCGTCGAATAAGCAAAAATACGACATTTCGTCAAATAAGCAAAATACGACATTTCGTCGAATAAGCAAAAATACGACATTTCGTCGAATTTTTAAATTCATGGTTTCTATAGTAAAAGTATGCGTAGATTAAAGAATCCGAGCTCGGATTTTGCAAATCTCGAACCCTGAACCCGATTCGAACATTCGGTAGGGTCTCTCCCACTGCGGTTTTGGCCAGCTTAATTTGCTTGTAACTTTCTTCATTGTGGTTTCCGGCGCAAAATTTTTGCGGATTCGTACCAGGGCTGTATCGAAAGTCGATTTTCGTTCGACGTTTTTTTCCTTTCGATTTCGACAAAAATGGGCTGTTTTCCGAAAATAATTTCGAAAGTCGTGGTCCCGGCTTTTAAATTTTTGGCAAGGACGAGCAGTGGTCTTGCCAACTTTTTCACAAAATTTTCCCCCAGGTAAATTTTGTTGAACGTAAAATCGTTATTTCTCGCTTGAATTGCGGAGCTTAGCGGTCTTTTGGCTTTTGTAGAGAATTTTGTGGGCTATTGTCCCTCAAATTGATTTTTCTCAGAAAATTTTCAAAGCCCTCGGGGATTAAGCCAAGAAATGTGCCACCTTTTTATTTTTTCGGCAGATATAAAATTTATTGCCCCCAAAATGGCATGGAACATTGATGCCGGAACGGAAATGCCACTTTTTTCCCCTCTCGATCGACAAAAATATAAAAGGGTAAAGGTAAATGTAAAAGGTGAAAATTGATCATTCTCGACGACCATTTTACATGCGTTTAACCCAAAAGGATTTTTCCCGTCCTCGTCAATATTCTCGCCACGGCGACGGCGACGACGGCGACGACGGCGGCGGCGGACTGCTGTTGCTGTTGCTGCTGATCTCAATCTACGCCGTAGGGGTTGGGCCGACGCTGCGGGGAGTGTTTGTTACACGCCGTCGTCGTCGTCGTCATCCGCACAATCACAAAGACGACGGACGACGCATCAGTCGGAGGGGCGGTGGGGGCGGGGGGTACGACGACAATTTACGACTTAAAACTTAACCCCCCGAGGGGACGGGAAGAAAGGGGGTGGGGACATTCAATTCTTCCGACTTTTATGGATGAATGGACGCGCAACGGACGTAGTTTAAACAGTGAACGGAAGGGGAGGAAGCACGCACGGCGATTGTCAATTTTTGAATTTCTCTAAACTTCATTTTGAAGTTTTGAAAATATTTTTAAATGCACATAAATGTTGTAATGTTTGTTTTGTTTGAATAATTTTTTGAAATATTTTAAAATATAAATAAATCGATGATGTGAAACATTTGTCGTACCAAAATTTCAACAAATAATTTTATGTCACAAAATTGTTAAAATGGCACTATTATAACAAAACAACGGAAGCGCAAAATATTGTGTTGAAAAATTGCGCGTTTTAACGTTTTTATGCCGTAAAATTGAATTTAGAATTTTTTTTTGTTTGTTTGAAACTCAACCAAATCGAATAACCAAAATAGATTTGAAAGCTCCAAGTTTTAAAAGTTATGTTAAACAAAAGCATAACAATTAGAGAATTTGTGAAAATGTTATTTCCATAAAACTCGAAAAAACCCCGATTTTTGGGATGCTTTTTTTACATTAAACTTTTTAAAACGAATTGAATCGCTTGGCTTTTACTTTCAGAATGGCACAAACCCACACAAACATTTTACTTCACGAAGTTCATAACCCGGGAAATATTCGGCTATGTAATCATTTGGCACTTCCTTTGGAGAGCAAAAATTCGTGCTTCATCAACCGTCGTTTTTTCAACTGCGATGCTCGAGAATGTCTGTTTCTGCTGGTCTCATCTCTGTTGTTTCGATCCATTATAATACAGACATTTTTAAAAAATAAAATTGAATCAAAAATAAAAAAGAAATACATTTTTTAGCTTTTTTGGCTAAGAAAATATTAACTTTCAAAAGTTGCTGACACTAAAGTGAACGGCACTGAAATAAACTACTCGGGCTGTGATCAATAGTTTTCAAACATTTCGAGATTTCAAAGAAAAAAACTCTGATCAGCAAGCATTCTTGGTCTTGATCCGAATTAGCAGTTTGATATCATTATATGTATTTATGGGTTAAAAGTTTAAAAAATATGCATCATCATCAAATGCAGAATGTGTCATTTATTCACAAAATATGAGAGAATATAATGGCATTTTTAATGAACACATTGTGATGAATAACCACCCTTTTTGCCCTTCAAATAGTCTTTTAAAAAATGTTAAATTTTTGCATTTTGGTTATTCACTCCGATTTGTGATCAGAAATGGCTTTTGATCGTTTGGAAAATGAAAAAGCATTATAAAATTATCTGATCAGCGTTTCAAATTCACATTTCAGATTGTTGATGTTTGATTTATGCAAATTTAGAAATAAAATTGTTTTTTTTTACATTTGAATTTGTGTTTAAATTTCTCATTGTGAAATTATTCATTTTTTTAATCGGGATCCCGTTCGGGATCGGGAGGGGATTTATCCCGGTTTTGAATCACTATCCCGGTTTAAGTTGATCCCATTCCGATAGTCGGAAATACCCAACTTTAAATTCTTAATGTTTCTGAATTAAATAATATTATTATATTTTTTATTTTTGTACTTTTTAGGCAATATGAATTTATCGTTATTGTCGTTACTCATCATCCTCTCTGCAGTACTTTTGGGAGTGAATCCTGTGCTGAGCCAAAAAAGTAATAAAACAATAAAAATTAATTAAAAATCTTAAAAATTATTTCGACATTTTAGATGATCGACAACTTCGGAAACCGGTTAACTGTGAAATGCTGAAGGAAGGCAACTATGTATGGGATTGTAGCAGGTGCATATATTGTATATATATATAGCATCTAAATATTAATTATTTATTATTATTATCCGAGAAAAAAAGTTTTTTCAGAAAATTTTGTGTCAACTTAAATTTTTTGAATTACAATTTTATTGCATTTTCTTAAGAAATTTCCTCTAAAATGTCGAAATATGAATTTACAAAAATCATTTTTTGGAGAACTTATTTTTGGCCATTTTTCGATTCAACCCTGTTTGCAATCGACTTTAATTATTATTATCGTAAAATTTCGAGAAAAATCCCAACTTTTTATCAATAAAATTTATTTCATTTCAACTACAGTTACTACTCAATTTGTACCAACGGACGCGAATTGCCAATGGAATGTTACTCCGGGTTGAAGCTGAACCCGAACACCAACCAATGCGATGCGCCAAATGCGGTGGAGCAGTGCCATAAAAAACGCGGCACCGGGGACACGCTGTACCGGGCGGTGGATCCGTTCAACTGTCAGGTGCGGGGAAACAATTATTTACTATTAAAAATTATTATTGAATTTAAAATTAATTTGTATATATTTTTTATTTTAAAATTGGCTATAAGTCGCTCTTTGTCTTCAAGCAAACCTTGCAAAAACGCATATTGTAAAACACTTTACAAACAAAATTTCTACAAATTATCCATTTCCAAAATGATAATAAAAATTTAAATATCTTATTGGAATTTAATTCAAATTTTATTTTGAAAAAGACATGAATAAATCATTTATTAAAAAGGAATATCCGGACGGGGACTATGAGGCTAGTGCTTGTTCAACTAAATTCTACAAATGTTCCAATGGACAGAAGCATGACAAAGATTGCCCCCCTGGCCTGGTGTTCAACGGCAACACTCGTAAAAAAAAATATATATATATATATATAATATTAATCGATTTAGTCGCCTGCGATTTTAAATCAAAATGCCACAAAAAGCCGTACCAAGCAGGCGAGAGGGCTGCTCAAAAAATTTATGTAACGCCAAATGAGCTAAGAGTGGATGATAGTGATGGGTCACCGGAAGCTGATCAGGCAAAATCTAAAGAAAAGCCTGAGCCGACAAAGGCGAAGCCAAAGAACGACGATCTGGAAGAGCCAAAATCTAAAAAAGATGACGATCAGAAAGAAGCCAAACTCAGATCTGATCAAAAAGAGTCCAAATCCACGTCGGAACCGAAAAAGGCGAAACTCAGTTCCGCGAAGAAAGACGTGGAAGAGCCCAAATCAAAGAACGTCACTGGACGGAAACGTCGATCAATCAGGTCCCGCCCGGCTACAAGTTTTGATCAGATTGTTAAGGCATTCAAAAAAAACTTAAAATGATTTTTTTTTTGTCTAAATTTATTATTATAAATTTTTAGTTACATGCCATCACCACCATCACAACTGCTGTTAGCACATCCGCCTCCATTCTCATCGGCGGGCGGCCATGGTGGACAAGCTTCATCGTTTCCCCGCAACAAAGCGAATTCGCAATCGGACCATTACACCATTTTCAACGTGTACTTCCCCAAAAATCCGAAATTCAATGTTTTCAGGTAGAAAGAGAGGCATTTGAAAGTTTATTTTTTAAATCTTTAGGTTTTTAAGGCTTTTTAATTAGATTTTTCAAACTAATGATGGCAGGTAACACGAATGTTATTATTGTAAGCAATAATATGCCCCAGCTTATTGGACGGTTAGAACTCCTTAGGGCGGTGCATAAAAGCCTAAGAGAGACAAATTTTAATTAAATATTTTAATATAAAAAGCTATCTTAAATTCTAATTTAAAAAATTAAATGGACCAGTGCTTTTTCAAGAGGTCAAGCCTCGAGTCCCATTATTCCATTCTAGATCTGGTCAAGAGATGGACTCATCTGAACTGCCGGCTGGTCGATTATCATCAAACGCAGACTCAACGGAACAGGCAAAAAAGGACAAAAACGTCGACAAGTCGAGTAATTGTTAATGAATTTGACAATTTTAATTTATTTTATGCTTTAAACAACTTTTTACAATAATTATTAAGAACCCCCCATTTCCATTCTCCGACACGTTCTGGGAAGCCGGCTGTTGTCCTATTATTGATTGTGACCCCACCCCCGCC
>MEIZ01000053.1:446753-461940 GCA_001723225.1 Globodera ellingtonae
GGGATCAGGGATGCAGGACATTTTTAGGTCCGGAATGCCGGTTTTCCGGACATGGCATCCGGCACATTCCTCTGGTCGGGATTCAGATCTGAAGAAAAGTGATTATTAGCGAAGAACAGCGTTGTGATTGGAGACAAATTCTCGGGTTTTAGGAAAAAGGGGAAAAGGGCTCGCCCCCTGCAGGGCAATTGTTCGAAAAGGCGTTCTGGCAAATAATGAAACACCTAATAGGGGTTTGTGGTCACGATTATGAAATTTATTTTAGGACGAATTCTTCGATTTTTAATCTTAAAATTTAATTTGTTTCCGAGTTTTATTAAATCAATATTTTGCTTTCAATTTTTTTAAAAAACATTTTTAAGATGAATTGTCGGCCAATGAATTAGCAAAGGACCTTCAGGTAAAATGTGAACTGATTTTATTTAAAATTGTAAATTTACACAAATTTTCAAAAAATTTCTCTATTAAGGAGGTTGAGGCTGCGGCAGACATTCTGATGGGGTTGATAAACGATATTTGAACAAACATTTTTTTGTGGCAGAAGAAGGCAAATTGATCACATAAAATGGATAATTCGTTATGAACAAAATGCAATTTTTTGAAATTTAAAATTATCTAAAATAAAAAAACCTCAAATAATCATTGATAATAAATGTTAAACAATTAATTGACTAGACAAAAATTTAATGAATATAATAATTAAATTGTTAAACAAAAATTGAGTTGGCCGCCGAATGTGCGGAAACTTAAGGCGACAATATTGAAATTAATTACAAAAAATCACTAATTGATTACAGAATAAAATGCAAAAATTGTTGAACAATTAAAATTACTGTAAATTAAAACGTCAAAAATTCAAACTAAATGCTTAGTTATCTACTTTTGCTGATGGCCATCTTTCATAATTGGCACAATATGTTAATCGCATCAAAGCGTAGTACAGAAAAAACTTTTCACGCCTCCACATTGGACACTTCCTAAAAAATAAACAACAATTAAATAAATTTTATTAAATTGATACATCGAAATACAATACAAAAAAATTCTAACTAAATTTTCTAAAACTTGTTACACAATACATATTTTTTCTGATTATTTGTTCATGTTCTTTTTTGTGGGAAATTCTATATGACCAGAAAATCTGATCAGTGCTGAAGATCTCTGCATATATATGATCAGACCCCACCAACAAACTATTTTAAAAATAAACAATCCTCCAATAATCTGAAGAATTAGGTCTCTGATCATTTCGGGCCATCTATCTGCTTTTAATAATCAATCGATAAATACAAATTGTTATTGATTTAATCATTTTCACCTGTACGGCACATGTTTTTGGCGTTGGTCCGGCTGGCACAGTTCGCGCTGCTGTTTGTTAATGCGTTGTATGGTTTGTACAATTCGGCGCCGTTCCGTCCGCAGTTTTTGCACCGTTTCTCGGGACAATTTTGCCTGATTGGCCAGACATTCTTCATCCTCCGGGTCCGATGCCAGTGCCATTCCTTGTTGATCCGGCTTCTCTTCCTGCTGATCCGTCAATGCTTCATCGTCGCCAAATTGCTCATCACCATCATTTGCTTAAACATTGCAAGTCGGTTTAAAATTCAAATGTGATCAATAAATCAAAATATCGCATCATTTTTCTGATCGATTCTTCATAAGCTGATCAGGCATCCCTTGGAGGCACTCAAAAGGTCACACAAACAAAATGCCCCCTAATGGAAATGAACGATTTGCCTTTAGGGGATATTTTGAATGATTTTCTTTAGGGGACATTTTTGAATGATTTTCCTTCAGGGGAACATGCACCGAAAATGGTCAATAAACATGAAACCGTTTCAAGGTTAATCTTCTTTACCCACCCCTGCTAAATATGTATTTTTAAATTATTTGTGTTTAATTTTTTAAAATTGTCCCTACTGTACATCTGCTGTTGTGTTGCATGATCAGCTTGGAGATGTTGGGTTGTTCCTCAGCAATTGAACTGAACGATGATGAAGCCGACGACGCCGCCAATGTGACGTCATTATTATGCACACCGTAAGCAGAAAAAGCAGACAAATTGGTCGTCTCGCCCAGAATGGCGGCCTCATTGACGACGAATTCGTCTCTTTCACCCAAATCTTCAGCCATTTCTTCGTCATCTTCATCAGAATCATCCGCTTCGCGATGATCTTTTCAAGAAGAATTATATTTTATTGAATTTCTTATTTTTTATGATTTTACATTTTGTTTTCATGCAAAAATTTGAATTTGTACTTTTCGAATTTACACTAGGGGTCGAAGTGAACCCGGGATTTTGGAAGAACAAGGATCGGGGGGATTGCAAAAAAGTTTAAACCGGAAATTATAAAGCGTCTGAATTTCCGGCCCTGGTTAGAACCCCGGGATTTTGTCCCGCAAAATTGGCGATTCCGAACATTCATCAACCCACCAGTGCGTTTATCTTCTTCATTCCTTATCGTTTTCATTCGTCCAGGTGTCATTTTGTCATCATTTTGGTCGTCGGATTGTCGTGACGTTTCATCTTCAGTTGGCATTCTGTGAACCATTTGTCCAACAAAAGGCAATTCTTCAAAAAGTAAATAAAATTGAGCTTCGTGCAAAAAATAGATGTTTTATCAAAATTTTAATTAAAATTTGCCCAATTTTCTTCACCCAATTAAAAAAAATTATTTAAAAATTTTTGAAAATTTTGCACATTTATTTTAAAATGTTTGGAAATTAAGAGAAAAAACCTATTTTAGGCACAAAAATAAACGGTTATTCAAAAGTGCCTAATCCTGTAGAGTTTTTAAGTTGTATAAAATTGTCTAAATCTTTTTTTGGCGATTATAACTAGAGTAGGTCGGGATCGGGATCCCGGTCGGGACCGGTCTGGATTATCCCGGTTTTTGGAATCCCGATCCCGATCCCGGTCCCGGTTTTTGACCAATCGTTATTACACTATAACTTAACGAAGGAACTTAGCAATTAAATATGGCATTAAGCGTTGGCGTTATGTCAATTCAAAAAAATGAGAATTACAGCAGAAATCGAGTTGGTCGCACTTCGAACAGTGGATTTTTTTTTGATTTTTTGCACAGAGCTTGGCAACTAAATTGTCTACCCCAAAGCGACTTTTTTCTGAACACTTTTCAGTAAACAAACTGAAAAAAGTAGCATTTTCAGTAAAAATGGGCGAAAATCACAAAATTGGGACATTGGAAAGGGAGACCAAACGAAATTTGGTTTTATATATTTTTTAGAATTTTTAAAAACCTTTTTTAATCAATTCCATAACTGTTTTATAGAAAATCGGTGAAATTCATCCTTGCAGTCTACCGGGTTCGAACCCCTGGCTGCTCAGAGCAAAAATGCACTGTTTGTGTGTTGTATAAATACAGTATGCCAACATTTTTGAAATCCACTTCACCACGCGTGCAATTTTGCTATTTCCAAATCTATTGGCGCGTAAGTTATAGTGTATTAATTAAATATAATATTATATTATTGATTTATTGATTGATTGATTGACCCGTTGATTCAATTAATTGGTTTTCGTCAGCATTATTTGCTTCTAAATTTGGCTGCTCTGTAGTTGTTGTTGTTGTTGCTTCAAACGGAACAAATGAAACTGAATGATAATTTGGTTGACGTAAGCGCACCAAAAAGCTGAAAAATTTCCTTTTTACATTTAAATTTTAAAATAATAAAAATTAATTTAATTTAAATTAAATTAAATGTCTTAATATTTAGTGCGTAATAATTAATTTTACTATTAATTACTATATTTATAGATTTAAAATATTACAACATTAAATTAATTTTAAAATAAAAATTAACGATTTGTCCGGTTTTGGCGATCCAACATCCTCATCAAGCGCAGGTTTTTCTGTTTGAATTGCCTGTTGAATGGTAGCCGCAACACCTAAATGCATTTTTGAACATATAAATTGTTTTTTTTTAAATAAAATATTTCTATTTTACCTGCTGATCCATTTTTCTTAACCACATCAACCTAAAAACGATTAAAACTTTTAGATAATAAAACATTTTTGAATTTATTTATATAAATTTTTTACAATAATTAACGGAGTTTCATCGGTTGCGTTCTGACTGTCGACCAGCCGAATTTCAATCCGTTCAATGACAGGTGGGACGGGGGAAGTGGCCGTGTTGTTAAACAAATATTTTATGTCTATAATTTAAAAATTAATTAATTTTAAACGAAAAATAATTGCTAATATTTTGTTAATTAAATTTGCAAAGAGAAAAATTGTTTTTGTGTCCAGCAATTTTTAGGCTTTATTTTAAATTAATTATATTTTATATAAAATTATTAACACGAAGAAGAAAAAGTTATAGTAAATTTTTTAATGCTTTTTTAATATTAAAATATTTAAGATTTTTTGTTTATTACACCTGTTGATGCGTTTTTGGCGCGAATGTTTGTGTTCAAATCTTCAGTAATTTTGTGGGCGTCAGCGTTTTTTGTTGTGCCGAATTCGTCCGATTGCGCCGCCCTTACGCAACAAACAAAAATAATGAATAAAAAATAAAGAAAGTGCATCTTAAATATTTTTTAAATACTTTTTTTGTATTAATTCATTAATTATGAAGTTCTAATGGATTAGAAAATTTTTCGCATTTATTTAATGGACATAAAATCTTTTCATGCACTTTTATGGCGCTAAAATTGCTCAAACGAGATCAAGATTGGTAAATATGCATATTTTGACATAAAACCATTCCCTATCAATCACACCAAAACTGATCAGCTAGATCAAGATCACCCATTTTGGATGATCAAACAAACAAACAAACTGATTAAGAGTGCTTAAGACCCCTTCTTGTATGATCAAAGTCCATTTTTTTGATCAAACAAATTGTGCCCAATCAGCATCGGTTCATCTAAATTACCTAAACTTTAGTATTTAGACCAAAAACTTTTGTTAATTAATTGATCGATTAATCGGCGAAACATTTGAACCTTTAAGTGAACGGAGTGAAATTGTTGAAAATGCTCTGTCTGTGTGTGTTCTTTGTCACAAGGCGCTTTAAAGAAGCACTGTTAAGAGCAATTTGAGGTGAAGCCGAGCGGCTCACGAATTGAGTAACATATGTTCTCCGATAAGTTCATTTTTAAAACAATGAATTTAATTTGTGGGACACTATAACTTAACGAAGGAACTTAGCAATTAAATATGGCATTGAGCGTTGGCGTTATGAAAAAGAAATTACAGCAGAAATCGAGTTGGTCGCACTGAACGGGTAAAAAGACGATTCGTTCCCGGCCGATTCGTTCTCTTTTCAAAAGTTTTTCATTATAACTTCTTTCATATCTAACCAAACAAATGAAACATTTTCGATATCATTCAAAAGCTTACAACTAGTAGAAGCTTTCAAAAGCAAAAGCTAAGCGATTGGCTAAATCTCAAATAAGTTATGGCCAGAAAACGCTTTTGGCTACAATTGGCCATAACTTTTTTGAGATTTGGCCAATCCCTTAGTTTTTGCTCGCTAATAGCTTCTCCTTCTCCTAAGCTTTTGAATGATACCAAAAATGTTTGATTTGGTTAGCTTTGAAAGATGGTATAACGAAAAAAACTGTTGAAAAGGGGAACGAATCGTTCTCCGTCCCTTCGAACGTGGGAGTTTTTTAAAAGGTGCAGATCTTCCTGATTTTTGCACAGAGTTTGCCAACTAAGTTGCCTATCCAAAAGCAAAAACGTTTTAGGCTTAAAGCAAAAATTTTTCAACATTTTTAAGCAAACAAACTGAAAAAGTCGAATTTTGAGTAAAATGAGTGAAAAGAAGAAAATTTGGGTGCAGGAAAACAACGAGGTAAACGTGGTTTTATATATTTTTTAGAATTTTTAAAACTATCTTTTTTAATCAATTCCATAATTGTTTTATCGAAAAATCGGTGAACTTCCTTACAGTCTAGCGGGTTCAAACCCCTGGCTCCGAGCAAAAAATGCACTGTTGTGCTGTTAAATACAGTATGCCAACATTTTTTTGTAATTTATTCAATATTTGTTGACTATAAACAATAAAAAAAATTTCAAATTTTAAGGCAATTTGTATAGTATTTTACCAAATAAATACATAGTAAAATTTATTTGTTTGCATCTAAACTAAGTTTGATAATACTAACTCTATTCGACTTGTAGATATTGTAGCCAGGGCGGTCAAAATGCCCTATTTTATGGCAAATGCCATAATTTTGGAAATTTGCCATATTTCCACACTTGCCATTATTTTAACCATATTTTTGAACTTTGAGAAAATTTCATATTTTTAAGGGAAAAATGAGAATTTCCCGAAAAAAGTGTCTTTGATTCGTAAAAAGTGATGTTTTTGGTTGCAAATCTCTTAACAAATTGAGTCAAAAATTCAAAATTTTCTCGCCGGCGCCTATCGGCACCGCCGACCCCCCCCCACCTTCCCAACAGGGAAGCAGAATTCGCAAAAAAAAAAATTAGCATTTTTGAAAATTCTTAAGAAAACTGCCATAAAAATGCCATATTTTTGACCCCTCGATGCAATAAAAATGCCATATTTTGTCGCAGATGAGTTGGCCGCCCTGATTGTAGCACATTTAAACGAAGCATAAATCGCTGTTAAAGCTCATTATATATGAAAATCTAGAATACAGAAATGGATTTGATTCCCGAAAAATATAAATAATGAATCCGTCTCTCACAACCAAAGTTAATCATAAATAAAATTTTGAAAAGGACAAATGAATAAATGATTAACAAAATAAGAAACAACCTTGTAAATTAAAATGACAGAAAAATTGTGAGTTATGAATAAAAGAAAGGTCGTGTTCAAGACGCTGTTAGCGCCATTGGACAAAAAACTGTTAATAATAAAAATAGAGATTATTAAAAACTATTTATTGTTTAAACAAAACATAGATTAGTTCAAAATTTTCAATAACTTATTATTCAATAAATATATCTTTAACAAAAATCTTTTATTTAAATAAAAATAAAATATTATTTTTATTATATTTCGGCAAATGAATTTATATATTTTCTACTTTCTTTTTGTATTTTTGTTTTTTCGCCATTTTATCGGCTTTATACTTTGCATCCATGACGCATATTGTAAGTTGATAACTGTTTAAAATAATATTAATGAATATTAATAAATTTTGGATTATTTTTAAGCAAAACTAACGACTGTTTATTAATTTTTCAAACTAAAAATTAAGTTTCAATAATTAATCAATGTTCATTTTTAACCCATTAAAAAATAAACAGAGTTTGTTGAACTAAATATAAATTAATAAAATGTGTAATAAAAAAAAATCAGTCATTCAAATTTTGAATTACAAAAAATCTATTTAAAGTATTTATTTTACAGATTAGCTAAACATATAATTAATTTGCAAAAAATATATATATAATTAAGAATTAAGTCAATTAGTCGCTGATTAATTTCAAAAAATCAACCTATAAAAACAAAACGTCAACATTGGGCGGAATCATTTGTGGGCGCGCTTATGTCCATGGCGAGGGTTAGAGACACCAAATTAAACATCTTTTGAAAACAAATTTAACAAAAAGACAAAAAAATCAACGAATTAATTATCAACGAAAAATTCAATCGCTTCACTAATCTGAGAATGTATAAAAAAATTTATTATAAAATAAAAAAACGATATAAAACATTAAAATCTAATAAATATTATAATGATTTTGGTAACCGATTCTTTTTGTTTGCATTTTTTGGTTAAATTTATCCCAGGGTTTGTAGCTTTTTAGTTGTATATAATTCGCCTAAGGAATGTGTTTGTTCATTAATTTATTTATGGATTTCTAAATAAACCATTTGCCGACGCGCCTTTTTGATGGTAGACTCTAGAAAAAAAAATTAAAATTCTAAAAATAAAGAAAATAATAGATTTTATAATAATTTTAAAAAAAACCTTTTTCAAAAATTCATTCGACATTGTTAAAATAATTCTTTTTCTAAATCGACATTAAATGTTTAATTCCAATGTTTATTTTTTTAGGATGCAATTCTTATAAATTACCTCAAATTAATTATTAAAACTATTTGAGGAATTTGCGAATTTTTTATAGAAATCAACAGCTGTTATTAAATGATAGCGTGACAATTCTATACTCACCACGGGTAAAGAGATGCTTTTAGGTTTCACTAAATGCATTTTATTGTTATTTTAATTATTTCTCGTAAAATTGAATAAGCGGTTTTAATACAAGGACAATAGCTGGTTGTCTTCATGTATTACTGATATAGCACCGTTTGAGATCGGCCGTTAACCAGGGTTACTAAACCATGGTTTATTTTTGCGAATTCTGTTATACTTTTGGAGGGGGGGGGGGGNATGTATTTCTCCTTGTAAGTTTTGTTAAGCAATGCAAAATTTTGAGAATTTTGCCTTATTTCTGGGAGGAGGGGGTCGGCGGTGCCGATAGGCGCAGCCGGGGGAAAAATTAAAGTTTTAGTGAGTCTGCGTAGCTCAGTGGTGCGAGCATTCCACGGATTGGATTAAAAATTCCAATCTTAGGCCTAAGCCTAAGCCTAACAAACCCCAACCTAGGGTGGCTTAGGCCTAATTAACCATGGTCCTGGTTAACGGCCGATCTCAAACGGTATGCTCGTCGTTAACCGTGGTTAAGCAAACCATGGTTAAGGTAACAGTGAAGTAAACTGTGGTTTAGTGGCGGCGGGGCTTAAATGTCCCATTCCCCCAACTGAGCGCCGGACCAACGGATCATAAAATTAATTTAAATGGTAGACCCCGCAAGTTTTCCTATTTTTGGATGTTTTCCTAATTTTTCAAAAATGTGTAAATTTTCACTGAAAATGACCATTTTTAACAAATAGTTGGAGAAGAGGCTTGGCAAAGTCTGATCATCCGGTCTCTAAAGAAGCGACCGGAAATTTTTACTATGATAAATAAACGCCAGCATTATTGATTTTCTGAGTCGAATTTTATTATTCGCATATTTATTTGGGCTAAAAAATTCATCATTTTGTTTTTTTTCTTTTATTTTTGTAAATATTATTTTCTTTAAAATTTTAAGAATATTTTTTGCGAGAAAAAGACACATTTTTTATATCATACAGTTTCATATAAAAGCCTCTAAATTCAGAGGTTATTTTGCCCTAATAAAATGGAAGAATTTTGGATTTTAATTTTGGCGGCATTCTTTGCAACGAATTCACTGGACAAAGCCGAATCCGTAAAAGTAAAATTGGAGGAAACGCCACTCAAAACATTTGATGAAATATTCGGAGAAGGCTGGTGGGACAAAGATGACGCCGAAGATTTGAAAACGCCGGTGCCAACAAACTTTGGACAAAATGTCCATCACCAAATCGACCGGCAGAACACCCAGCTTGGACAAATTGAACCCAATTCAACTGATCAGAATCCTCCTCTCACAGAGTCTGATCACTCTGATAATGCCAAAAATGGCGACGAAATGACTTCAAATGAAAAACGTAAAATTATTGACAAATTCCACGCAATGAAAGACGAATTTAAGCAAAAAGGAAAATATTCAAAAAAAGAAAGGAATCAAATTGACAATAAAATTGCTAAACATTTGAAAGTCAATCGCACAAAAATATATGAATGGAAAAAAGAATTTGGCCTAAGTCAAAAAATGCATAACCTTGGAAAGAAAAAAGAAGAGCGTAAACATTTGGTAGAGAAATTTGATCAAATGAAAGCCGAGTTAAAGCGGGACGGATTCAAAAACTCTTATGATCACGAAATTGATAAAACTGTCGCAAAAGAGTTGGGCCTCAGTTTTAAAACAATTTACAATTGGAAAAGTGAACTTGGCCAAACCGGTGAGTTTTTCGAGCCCAATTTTATTTATTTATTTAGATTAATTACAAATTCTTTTGCAGAACCAAATAAATACCCCCACAACAAACAAATGGAATTGATGAAACGTTATTATTAAATTAAGGACAATAACCCTAAAATTAGTGACAAGGACATTACTAAAATGTTGAAAATTGCGCGAGCCACTGTGAATAGATGGAAAAAGCAATTTAAACGACAGCAATTGCATCCAAATTCTGTCGATGTTGGCCATTCTGTGGAAGAAAATGCCGCGGCAAATGTTCAGGAAATTGAAAATTCCAATTAGTGGAGCATTTGAATGAAAATTCAATGTTTAAAAAAACCCCTAAAATCTATTTCCATTATATTATTTTCGGCTGTATCCGCACAAAGAATGCTTGTTCATTTTCATAAACTTTTGAACAATTTCAAAGCTTTTCTCTTAAATGATTACCCGCGAGTTTAAGCCCGACAAACCACCGACCAACCACATTGAATGGGCTGCAGGATGGCAGAAGAATAAAAAACAAAATAATTTATGGATTCTTTCCGCAATTAAAATAAAAAAATCCCAAATACCATATTTATATATGGCATTTGCTTTTGTGGGTCCGCTATATCTTTGCCATTTCATAATTTCTTAGGCAAAAAAATGTTTTGCAGATTTGTGTGTCAGCCTTAGAATGTAGTCGATTGGTATATGATTTGGGTCATTCTGGGCCCTATGATCAACATTTACCCAATAATATATCCAGAAAAAGGGCAACAATTTATCGAGAAAAAAGTGAATTATGTGAATTGTCGAATTTTCTATTGACCAATAGTTTTAGGGCGGCATAGGAACGCATTGAAAGTTAGTCGCAAAAAAATATATACCGGTAAATGGAAAAAAGAATTTTAGCCTAATTTGTAAGTCAAAAAATCATAATTTTGAGTTAGAAAAAAGAAAAAATTTGGTGTAACAGAATTTATATTATATATCGATAAGCCATGTAAAAATCATAAATATTAGTGAGGAAATATTATTGCTTCAGTTAAATATTTAAAATCATGTTATTAAAAATATGATTTATATGAATGCCCATTTCAATTGGGGGCTTCATTTATTACTTTCAATATCAAAGCTAAATAATATTTATTAATTTTTGTATAATTGCAATATTTATTATTCTTTAAAATTTAACAGAATTTTGAAAGAAATCTTTTTCCAAATCAAATTTTTCGTTAAAATTATTAAATTAATTGGATTTTCATATAAATGCCCATAAATAAGGTTATTTTCCAAAATAATGAAAGAGTTTTGGATTTTTTTTGTGCATTCTTTGCGACAAAAATATCGAAATCCCAATTTTTTGCCCTGGCGGAGTTATGAAACGACCCAGCACAATTTTGTTCCATTACCATATAAGGTAGAAATTCCGCGCTTTCTATCTATTTTAAACTGCCGATTTGCTTCATTAATTGAATGGGATTTGATGAAGAATAACGACGTCCAATTTTGATCGGTTAAAAAAAGCGACGTTTTTTTGTTGATTTTTTTATTAGTAAACGCTAAATTTTAACGTAAATAGTAAGCACAAAAAACAACTTACGTCAACGTCAAGAAAAAAATTCTGATTTTAAGAGTACGTTTTTGCGTCTTCAAAATTTTTGTTCTAAGTTTAAGTAAAAAGTAAGCGATTTGTTTGGTTGCTCACACCGACTCCAACCGAATGCAACCGCCAATTGGCAAGGAAAGGGGAGGCGTGCCATTGCCAGGCGCGCCCTGGGCTCGACTAGCGGACCCCAGCCTGTCTCGGGCAAGACGCACTGGGCAAGACTGTCCTCTTGGGTTGAGTCACAAAACCCCCCGCCAGGCGAATGAATGGGTGAGACTGCCCGTCGGGACGAGTCAAAACCCCCTCCGGGGGCGGGAAACGGCGCCGGCGAACAAATCGCATGAGAATGGCTGTCGATGGGTGCCCTTATATAAATGAAAGGAATTTGAATCAATATTTTCCGTCAGGTTGCAAAAGGGGCAAGAGAATGGAGTGGGGGAAATGAACTATTTTCATTTACGCTCATTTCTCTAACCATTCGTTTGCGAACTATTTCTTACAACGATTTCTCTAATTTCTTCAACCGGGACCGGTACTAAAAAGCCTTCGGTTAAAAAAGAATCGGGACTAATAGACAAATAAAGATTTATTAAAAACTTGGGACTATAAAAGTGAGTTTTTAATCCGAATTTTGAAAAAAACGGAGTGACCAAATGCCACGATACGGGTCAACTCGACTCCGTCCCGTCCCAACTCCGTCCCAGCCAACTCCGTTCCGTCCCAGCTAATTCCGTCCCAGCCAATTCCGTCCCAGCTACAAACAAATTTTAGACAAAAGAGTGATACGCTAAAAATATTATCAATAATTTCCCTGACTTTTGTGACAATCGTTCCGCGATTGGGCGTCGGAGATGAAAAATAAAATTTGAAAATTGAAGTGGTTTTTAAATCAGTTAAAACACAAATCTAAAATGATCAAAAATTTAAGGTCCAAAAAAATCCGCCTTTAAATCCTTAATCGCTTGGGTTATTCCGTTGCTGGACATTTGCGCTTAAACCGGTGTGAAAACTACAAATAATCGAGAATTTCGATAATAATTAAACGTTTTGGTCTTTCACATTCATTCATAATATTTTTGCCAATTCACACTTTTTCAAATTCCATCCATCGCATTCTTTGCCCGAAAATGTGAGTGAAAAATAACCCATTTTTTGCGTCAGTTGGGACGCACAAATAAATGCGAGAACTCATGTGACTGCCCCCCGAGAATGTTCCAAATGTGTGCCTCCGACCTCAATTAATCTTTTCTGCCTCCACTCTCGATCCTTGACGTTCATCTTGATCACTTTTGACGTTGCCCCGATCACTCTTGACTCTGGAGTTCATCCTGATCACTACGCTCCCAGTCACTCTCGAACTTCCGAACACACTCAATGCCATGCGATCACTTTTGAATTCCGTTCATCTCATTTTTGACACTTGGCTCTGTCTGTACCTCTCATCTCTCTCCCTCTCGACGTTCATGTCACTGTTTGGTCTTCTTTTGATCATCCCCAACCACTTTCGACACATCCGTGGACAAATCTGCTGAATAATCTTGAAAATGTTGTTCCTTCCCCCGAGGCGATTGCTTCACCCACACAGCTGTTACTCTGGGCATAAATAATGTGTGGGCTCTTTATCCGCGAAAATTGGCGAAGCAAGAATTTATTTTTAAAGCTTTCTCTGGCAGCAGCAAATGCTTGCCATAAGGAAGCATTAAAATGTTTCAAAATTAATCAATTAAACACAAAAAATTTAAAATTTTAATGAGTTGTATGTATAAATTTATACATTCATAATAGTTGT
Source organism: Globodera ellingtonae (assembly GCA_001723225.1). NCBI lineage: Eukaryota > Metazoa > Nematoda > Chromadorea > Rhabditida > Heteroderidae > Globodera > Globodera ellingtonae. The sequence continues at coordinate 459,961 of MEIZ01000053.1, forward strand.
TCAATACCGGCTAATGTCCGATTAATTCGGATACATGAAGTATTCCAAATACACAGTTAACCGGATTCCATCCATCTGTTAAAACACAAATTTTTTTGACAATGAAATTGCGGAAATCCTAAAATTTTATTTTGCCGGAATTCTGTTAATTTTCTGGATGACTTTCTCTAAATATCCCGGTCACTGTTTCGGATTTCGGGTGTTGAACAACCCAAACATTCAGTTTTTTTTCAAATACCTAAATGAAGATTTGCCCAAATTTTTAAAATAATTTTGTGATTTTTTTAGGTAAAATTTTGCACTTAAACGTGGGCACTAACAAAAATGGTGACTGGATCTCGCAGGTTATATTTATTTTATGTATAAATTTAAATTATTATTTTTTAATTCCAGCGTAGCAGGTGGTGTTGGCGCATCCATAATGAACAAGGTAAGCGGAAAACTTTTTTTTTTTGAAATTTTTAATAAAATTTTTAAAAATTTTCAGCAAGCCAGCAAATACAATGAGAGCGAAGGTGAACTGCTGCTGAACTGGGTCAAACAAGTGACCGGTGCCACCATGACGGTGAACGGGACGCGCGAAAATTTTCAGGCACAGCTGAGGGACGGCACACTTTTGTGCAAGTAATAAAAAATACCTAATTAAAACAACAATTAGTCAATTTAATGATGATTTACTAATATTTGTTCTCTGAATCATTTTGGCCAATTTTAGTTTTTCTGAGGAACAGACTGTTGCCTTAATTATTCTATCATAATGATTCAGATTCCTGAATTCTTACGGATTTAGATTTTTGTTGAGACCGGAATAAGGCCAAATAAATTATAGGTTGGCATTGAAGCTGGAGCCAAATTCCATCAAGGGCATGACGGAGAAGGCCAGCTCAGCCTTCCAGCAGATGAGCAACTTGGAGCTGTTCATCGACTTTTGTCGCAAGCAGGGCGTAATCACTCAGGAACTGTTCCGCGCAGTGGACCTGGTCGAGGCTCGTGATTTGTACTCCGTGTGCATGACGCTGAACTCGTTGGGACGAATTGTGAGCAGAAAATACTAAAATAATTTAATAGTATAAATTGACAAAGTTTGTGAATTGTTAGATGGAGAAGAAGGGCAAGCCGTCCCCAAAGCACGTCTCGGCCTCCGAAATTGTGAACATCCCATCCACCGACGCACTTCGTCTTTGATGGAATAATGAGTGAAATTTGGTGTTGATCAGTGAGTGATCAGATGTAATGTTCCGATTAATTTGTGGGCAAATTGTGAACAAATTTGTCATTTGAGCGCTTTTTTAAAAATTAAAATTTGAAATAACAGTGATATGTCCCAGATCCAAAATTTTCCAATATCTTAGGGACCGAATTTGAAGTTTAATCTCAGAATTTTTAAAAACAATCCTGGTTTTAAGTGTGTATTGTCTCGTTACATCAGGGATGCGCTCTGGCCGCCTTATTAAAGACCAGAATTCTGGTGCCCTCTTAAAATCAGAAACCAGAATTCTGGTGCCCTCTTAAAAATCAGAAACCAGGGCCACGCAAATTTCGGGCCACGCAAATTTCGGGCCACGCAAATTTCGGGCCACGCAAATTTCGGGCCACGCAAATTTCGGGCCAAGCAAATTTGGGCCACGCAAATTTCGGGCCACGCAAATCTCGGGCCAAGCAATTTTTGAGCTACGCAAATCCGGGCCACGCAAATTTCGGGCCACGCAAATTTCGGGCCACGCAAATTTCGGGCCACGCAAATTTCGGGCCACGCAAATTTCGGGCCACGCAAATTTCGGGCCACGCAAATTTCGGGCCACGCAAATTTCGGGCCACGCAAATTTCGGGCCACGCAAATTTCGGGCCACGCAAATTTCGGGCCACGCAAATTTCGGGCCACGCAAATTTCGGGCCACGCAAATTTCGGGCCACGCAAATTTCGGGCCACGCAAATTTCGGGCCACGCAAATTTCGGGCCACGCAAATTTCGGGCCACGC
>MEIZ01000053.1:462296-482353 GCA_001723225.1 Globodera ellingtonae
ACCAGCAGCAGGGATGTGCTCTGGTCGGCCATTAAAATTTCAGAAACCAGAATTCTGGTGCCACTCTTAAAAATCAGAAACCAGAATTCAGGCGCCTCTTTTAAAAACCAGAATTCTGGTGCCCCTCTAAAAATCAAAAACAGAATTCCGGTGCCTGAAACGACCAGAAATTCTTATACAGAAATCAGAACAGATTTCTAAAAAAATTCTTCATTTTTCACACCTTGCTTATGAACCCGGGTTTTAGAGACTTTTTTTCTTACCTATTTTAGGCGCCTATTTTGAGATTCTTCGAGCCTAAAAATCTTAGCCCTATTACTTAGGGTGTAACATAAGTTTTTTTCGCAAAATTTTGTGATCTTTTTAAAAATACATATCTCGCTTATTTTGCGGCGGATTACCTTGGTCTCTTCTTTATATGTTTTTTGGACATGCTTTCTTTGTTCTTCCCCAATTCTAGAGTAGGCCTGGACCGGGACTGGTACTGAAGACTCCAATTTTGGGACTGAATTTCCCCCTTATAAAATCCCGGTTTTTTCAAAATTGACAATCTTTGTTTTTGCCCATTAGTCCCGGTTTTTTTGACCGGGATTTGATTAATTTTCCCAGTCATAAAATCCCGGTTTTTATTTTCTCAGTCCCGGTCCCGGTTTTCCCCAAAAATCCCGTACTCTACCCAATTCCACGATTTCTCCTCTTTTTACTGATTTTTATGGCGCGAACATGCCAAAAACTAACATTCGCGCACTAATTTTCCACGAATTTTCTCTGAACCGAAAACCAATGCAAGTTTTGCAAAACATTACTTAATCGAAGGAAAGTTTGGGGTTTCATAAAAAATTATTTTTTGCACGAGCAATAAACCTCAAATTTTGCATGAGGCTTCTCCCATATTTGTTCTCGCTATTCGAAACTTCAAATTACGATAAGCTTAGGCTGTGAAAGAAAAATAGTGTTTCTAACAGTCGAGGTTCAAAAAAAGACACATTTGGGTTTTGGCTCATAGTTCAGCTTCATTCAAATGACTGGGGACACAACTATGTCCAGAAAAAAGGCAACACTTTTTTAATCATAATAGTGAATATTTTAAGTCATGCTAGTATTTTGTTGAATTTAAACAAATAATCCTTCAAAAAAAATTTTGCGACAAAACTTATGTTACACCCTAAATATAAGTAGTTAATTTTCAAAAGAGTTGGGCCTTTTGCCAATAAATCGTTCGGATTTTCTGCTTGCCTCTGGCTCTTTGTTTGTCCCTTTCGCGCGGAAAAATGCAAACAAAACTCTTTACAAATTGAATTTTGCAATTTTAATAAAAAATGGATAAAAAAATGTTAATGTTTTACTCTATTTGCTAAAATATAGTCTCCATCTCTTTAGTTTAAAATATGGAATTTCTGGAAATTGCTGCAAAGTTTGGTTTGCTTTTTTGGAATACGAAAAATGATTTTTCTGATCAGATTTATTCCTTTGGTCCTACCTGATCAGAAGATTATTTTAGACAAATCGCTTTTTTTTTATTATTTCCGATGATTATGAATTCAAATTTACAGTTTTCGACACCATGTAAATGAAATAAAAAATGATTTTAGTTTGATAAAAATGAGGAAAATTTTAAATTTGATCAAAATGTTTTGATCTCTTGGATGCGCATCTGATCGGCCAGCGGAAGGTTCACAATTTCGTGCGCAGACACACGGCGTGGACCTGGTTTTCCGTGCTTCGCCATCTATTTAGGTACATTTAATTTTGTTAAAAAAATTATTTTAAAAAATTCTGCTCACAATGCGTCCAAGCGAGGTCAGCGTCATGCACACGGAGTACAGGTCGCGCTCCTCGACCAGGTCAACTGCGCGGAACAGTTCCTGCTTGAGCACACCCTGCTTGTGACAGAAGTCGATGAACAGCTCCAGATTGTTCATCTGCTGAAATGTCGATGAACTTTTGGTCTTGGCCTGAACTACAACATCCTTCACAGAGCCAGGCACCAATGTGTTAGCCAATCTGAACACAATTTTGCTTTGTTAATTTAATTATTTATTTTGAGGGTATTTACTTGCACAAAAGTGTGCCGTCTTTTAGTTGTGCCACAAAATTTTCACGAGACCCATCCACATTGACAGTGTTCTGTCCGGTGATCTGCTTGACCCAGTCCAACAACAGCGCTCCCTCCTGCGCATTGTATTTGCTGGATTGCTGAAATTCAAATTTTTGTTTAAAGCACAAAGTGTCTTCTTTATTTTTAAATTTAAAATAAATCCTATTTTGACACAATTTGTTTTGGATATTTGGCGTTTTGTTTAACTCAAAATCTCACTTTGCCCATGACGGCAACGCTGAGCCCGCTGGAACTGCTGCGGTTGACCATTCTCAGTTGATGCAATTTAATAAGCAATTTGAAATATGTTTTAACTGATTTTAACATTATTTTCAGGAGGAAAATAATATTGTTGTCTCTAATCTTATAATATATATTTTAATATTTATTAAAAATATTTACATTAAAATTGTTAAACTATTAATGTGATCTTTGTCTTCTCAATGTCACACAATTTTGTGCCCGCCTTTTATACTCGGATGAAAAGGCTGAACAGAAAAATGATCTGTGATCAGCATCAAGAATGTTGCCTGATCCGATCACCGATGAACAAAACTCTATTTTTGATCAACAATTGCCCGCTGGTTATGAGCATCGTTTATTAAGCATCCGACAAACTCTGAGATCCTCCTTATGTTCATCATCTCGTGCATTATGAAACGGCAACGTCATCGACGCAGTTCATTCCCCTCGGGGGATATTTTAGAATTTCTCTTTTAAATGTGCACATGACGTTAAAGCTTGTGGCAAGATATTTTAATGCAGTTATTCTCGGCGAGAATGGAATTTTTTTATGGTCTCTTTTAAATTCTTTTTTTTTTGTGAGTTTATGTTGCCTTTTAAATGATTAAAAAATAATCAATTAAAAATTCAAATTTTATTTTGTTAATTTTAGTAATACTTTAATTTTAATTAAAACTCAAAAGGTCTCCAATAATAACATACATTATGAATGTGCTTTTAATTCAAACTTTGTATAACATGTCAAAATTTTAAAATTTCTTTAATTTCTTTTTATTAAGAAATTATACGAACAAAATTTCCAAAAAAATTACCCCTAAATTTACTAACTTCATTATTTCATTTCAAAATTGAAAATGATTAGGTATACATTTTATTTCTTTTAAGAAATAATTTTTATTTATTTTTGATCAATGTTGGCAAAATGAATGCAATTTTAAATCGCAAATTATTTAATTTGCGACGATGGACTCACTCCGTCATGTGATTTGGGATGAACGGAGTTGCAAAGTCGCCGAACAAAAAATAAATAAAACAGAAATTATCAACAAAACAATGGAAGAACCAGCCGACGACCTAATCATGAGTGAAGCGGATCAGAGAGAACATAAAGCCCCCGCTCTGATCAGCACCAATCAGAGGGCAAGAAAAATGCCCTCGGGCATTGTAGACTGGAAATATTGCTGCTGCGGCTGCTTAACAACGCCTCGGGGCAAAGTGATCAATGAGAGAAAATGAATGATGATGGCGGATTAAAGAAATGGGCGGCGGCGGCGGCAAAAAAAAAATGCCGAACTCGCCACCACACGCAATGAACAAATGAATGAATGAATTCAAAAACTTGACTCTGATCAGATTAGCAAAATCCGTATAAAAGCAGCAATTTTTTGGAACATATCAATCAGACCCATCCATGATCAAGCTTTTTCAACATATCACAATCTGTTGACGTGATCAGGGACAGCAAAAAATGCCAAACTCCATACGCAAGCTACCTACCCATAACGTTGACGCTGACCCGCGGGAGGAATTTGATCGCATTAATGCCGATCAGCAACGGGGAATCAATCTTCCACTGATTCGAGAATGATTTATTTATATTAAACGGGGGTTTAAGATCCAAATATTATAACCAGATTCTCGGGGCATAACCATAACAATTTTGGAAAGTTCCGCTCCTGCCATTTTCATTCTTTAAATTCGGCATCCGAGAGGAATTTCTGATTCCGGCATTTTTTGATGATTTGGAAACCGGGAATTAGAATTTTTATATTTCCCGGGACTCTACATTCAGAAAAATGGGGATCAACAAGGCCACTGGTGTGGCGATTGCCATGGCCGTGTGCACAGTGCTGTTGTGTTTGGCCGGCATCGGCTTTGTGTACCGCGAGGTGCAGGCAATCTGGGCCGAGCTGGACCTGGAGATGGACCAATTCAAGCTGTACACGGAAGACATGTGGCGCGACATGTTGGCCATGGGTGCTGGCACACCGGCCAATCGGGAACGCCGGAACACGGTGGCCGCAAACGGAGGAGGCTATCCGTCCACCGGTTACGGAGTTCCGGCCCGGACCGTGTGCAGTAAGCATTTTGAATATTGAATTTTCAACTTTTAACCAAAATTTAAAAATGCCGATTATGAATGGCGTGCCAAAAACTTGCAGAATGCCAACAGAAGAATGCGTGCTCGGCTGGTCCGCCCGGACGTCCGGGTGACGTCGGTTTTGCAGGCAAACCGGGCACGCCCGGCAAGAACGGACTGCCGGGTATCTCAGCAAACAATTGGCACGACGCGCCGTTTAAAGGATGCATTGTACGCGGCGTTAGCTTATAATTATTAAATTAAGAAATTGGAAAAGCGACTGATATTTATTAAATTTTATTTTTATTTTGCTTATTTATAAAATAATTTTTGTAGAATTGTCCGATGGGGTTGACGGGCTCACCCGGAGCAGCAGGAAAGCCAGGACAGCGTGGAATGTGAGTTCATAATTACTTTAATTAACAACAAAAAAGCTAAGTATTGTAAGCAATAATATGCCCCAGCTGATTGATCGGTTAAACGCCTTAGGGCGTGTTACTTTCCCATAATCGAATTTTTGTTGAAAATTTTGCTCGATTTTTTTCCTAATTGAAAATGGTTCTTGAAATTTTTAAAATGGTTAAGGCGTGGCCAACGTGGCAATCCGGGCACGCCAGGCCGTGACGGAATTCCCGGCCTGGCCGGCGAGCAAGGCCATCCGGGCGAGAACGGCAAGGAGGGCGGCGGAGGCGTGTCGGGCGAGAAGGGCACCGATGCAGAGAAGCCGATTGGACGGAAAGGCTACCGGGGACCACCGGGTGAACATGGACAGGAAGGACCGGTCGGCGAGCCGGGAAAGCCGGGCCCAGTTGGACCAAAAGGTAGAAAAGTTTTAAAATAAAATGTTTTAAAAATAAAAATTTTTACAATTTATGACCAACAGATCAAAAGGACACATGAAAATCAAAACCAATATAATTTAACTTAGGGTTGCTTTCTGACCCCTGACATTTTTGGGTTTTGCCCCCGACCTCAAACTTTCAAAATTTACTAAAAATTTTTTTTTTTTAATTTACTATTTAATATTTATGATTTTAATTATTATCGGTTTTAGGTGCGGCTGGACCACCTGGACCTATAGGCTTCCAGGGCACACCGGGCAACGATGGAATGGAGGGTGGAGATGGCACCGTTGGCAAGCAGGGCAAAGACGCGGCATATTGGTAAGAGTAAAATAAAGAATTTAAATTTTTAACGTTACTAAAATTCCCGGCCTAAACCCCTAACAAAATTTGGTCATTTAAATGTTTAGAAAATTAATAATTTTCCGAGGCCAAAAACTCTTTTACCAAAAAAGTTTTCAAACTTTAGCCATTTGCTCAACTCTTAAAAAAAATACCGAATTTTTAATTTAAAACATTTTGAACTTTACTAAATTTCAGCAAATGTCCCAACCGTGGCGGCGCCAGAGGCTACCACCACAAATACAAGCATCGGCTTTAAGATAAAATAAAACAATTTGTGCATTGGCGGCATTTTGCATTAAAATCGAAGTGATCAATCGTTTGATTAAAATGCTTTTGCCAGGACTTGAAATTAAAATTTGTTTTCAAAAATACGGAGATTTTATTTCAATCATTTTAATGAAATAAAATAGGTCGAGGGAAAATAGTTAAAATCCTTTTAGATTCCAAAAGTCGAATTTCGACCCTTTATATTTTGAAATCGAAAGGATTTTTTAAAGTGATCAGTGAACAAAAAAGTGAAAATTTAAGATTAAAAACTAGTGATGCTTTTACCACTAAGCACCATGCGATCCCTGACTGAGAACGTTGTGCAAAATATATTAAATTAAAGACTTTTAAATTTGATTTGTCATTATGTATTTTTCAAACTTTCAAGCTCAAAATTCTGTCAATGAATTTTCACCAAAAATGCCATCTTTAGGGGGGGGGGGTGTTTTACCCAAAACTTCGGGTATTTACCCGAAGCACGAAGTTTGAAGATCAAAATACCCGGAGTTTTGCAAAGCTCGAAGCCGAATGATCGGCACAGCCAAGTCCATTCCAAATTGGTCTCTTTTCGAATGGTGCCATTTAAATGTTGGGAATTTTTTTTTTGTCTTTTGTTCGACACCGCACCAATTTTTTTAGAGTTTAAAAGAAATTATCGCTTAAATGTTGAACACCGCACATTCGTTCTTGCATCCGTTGAACATGTCGCCGAAGCAGTACCAGAAGGCGTGCACCATGCCGGGCACACGGAGGAAGAAGCTGGAAACATAAATTTAATTATTTTAACATCGACAAATTCGGAAATTTCTGATTTTTTTAAATTGAACTGAGCTTAGAATTGCTTAATGTCCAAAAGAGTTGAGGACTTAAAAATAATTTTGATAAAACATTCACTGCTCATAAAAACAAAAAAATTTTGTTCAACGTGGACAAGAAAAAAAGGAATCAAAAAATAAATGTTATTTTCTGTGAAATTGGATTTTCACCGTTCGACCTGAACACGCCGAGAGAAATCTGCTCCAAATAAAATTATAATAAAAAGTGAATAAAGGTCGAATCGATAAGTTTCGTTTAAAATGAAAGCAATTTATGTCTTTAAAACAATAATTTAGGTATACAGATTATAAATTTAAGGAAAAACTACTAACTTAAATTCATTTATTATTAAACTAATTTTATATTTGAACTATTATTGTTAAAAAGACTATTGTTTTTGTTAAATATAAAAGACAATTCAGGCACTTTTGTTGTGCCCACGTGTCCTTCTTACACCCGTTGAACATGTTGCCGAAGCAGTGCCAGAGGGCAAGCACAATGCCGGACACCCAGAGGAAGAAGCTTTTAAATGAATTAATTTAATTATTATAAATGCCGACAAATTTGGCATTTCTGATTTTTTTTTAATAATGACAAATTTTTCAGAGTTAATAGTTAGAAAAGTGTTTCGACCTGAAATTGTTGAGAGTTGCAGCTGCTCAGCCAAGTGCTTCTGATCTTTCATTTTTTGTTTGAGTTTGTACCGCTTATTCTGGTACCAAATTTTGACCTTAATAAAATGGGGGATTAATTAATCAATTTAATTTTGTTAGGAGTTTTACTTGGTCCGGTTGAAGCCCGGTAGCTTCCGCCAGGGACAACCTTTGCGCTTTATTTATAAACTGATGCGCTAAACATTAAGCTACTTTTTTTGATTACTTAATAACTTTTTTAGATCTTTAATTTCAAAAGATGTTATATTATAAATAAGGGCTTTTAAATTTTGCAAATGTAAATTTTCAAAAGCCTCATTTGGCTAAATATTTATTTAAGAGAAAATCCTTATTCATTTAATTTAATAATTACTTAGTCGAAAAATTATTCAAAAAAAGCATAACTCAGAAAACCTTTTGTTCGCTTTGAACTAGGGTTGCAGCCGGGGGGGGGGGGGTCCCCGGTCAAACCGGGGACGGGGATACCGGGACGGACAAACCGGGGATCCGAACCCAGCCCGCAACAGGGAAGACAAACCAATAGGCGTCAAAAACCACACCTCAACCAAAAATCAAACAGTAAATCAATATAATCATTAAAATTTCTGATCTGATGACCATCTTTAGGGGTGCATTTTCATCCCCGTCCCCGGCGGGGATGGTACCGGGGATCCCCGTTTTCGGGGATGGACAAACGGGGGAACGGGAACGGGGATGAGAATGGCCCGGATCCCCGGTTTCCCCCCCCCCCCGGCTGCAACCCTACTTTGAACAACATCACGGATGGGTTCATGAACGGCACGGCGCTGGTATTAAATTAACTAGAAGCTTATCAAAAATTTTAAATAATTGAAACTGCAAAAATATTTATAAAGCATTCGAAGATTTTTGGCGGCCATTTGTTTGTAAGCGAAACTTTTATTACAATCTTTTTTATTAAAATGAAAACACAGAGAAAAAATGGGATAAACATTACGCCCATATTCAAAATTTAATAGACATTTTTTATTTTATCAGTGAAGTTACCAAAAACCTACAAAAAAAATCTCACTAACTTTTGAAAAACAACAAAAAGCCTCAAAACCTCATATTAAATTTTTGAGAATTTAACCAATATTTTTTGTGAAAAAATGCCGACAATAAAACAAAAGTAATTTAAGAAAATGCAAAAAAGCCCCCCACTCACCTTTAAAAGACTGCTCCAATTTGGTGACTTGGCCCGGGGCAAAAAGCACACGTTTGTTGCTTTTGGTCGCGGCTTTGATGGCGCTGTTCTCCTCCTCCACACTCTCCGACTGATCCGGAAGCATGGCATTGTTCAGTTGCAGTTGTTGCTGTTGTTGTTGCTGTTGCTGGTGTTGCTGCTGTTGTTGTTGCTGGTGGTGGTGCTGGTTTGTGTAGTAAAACGGTGAATGGTACATTTGGACTTCTAATGTATTTAAAAATTACTTCCAATTTAAAATCATTTCAAACTTTTTAAATCACTTTTCTGGTTGGACAAAATCACTGATTATTTCAAATTCATAACGTTTAAAAAAAAGCGTGCTGGGTCGTTTCCTAAATTCCGCCAGCAGGGCGTTTCCTAAATCCGCCAGCAGGGCGTTTCCTAAATCCGCCAGGACGTTTCCTAAATCCGCCACATATGTTTTATGAAGTGGTTTTAGACATCATAACTTTATTCACACCGTTAATGACATCTAATTTTTAGTTTACGGAAAAGCGATTTACTTCAACCCCATATTTGATTGAAAATTATTTTAGTTTGACTTATAATATAATGGAAAATGTTAGTTTAAAAATATTTATTTTATTAATGCTTCGTTTTTTCACTTTTTGGTTACACTGATTATTTCAAAAATTCAAGAAAATCGGAGAATTTAAAGCCAAATAAAGTGTTCATAAATTTAAAAAATCCAAAAGTAAGGGTCCCAACAAATTAAATTTACTAAATTTATAACAATTTATATAGAGAATTCAAAAAAACTCAAATTAAAATAGCAACTAATTTAGCTCTATACGAACGTTCGTTGGTATATAATTTGTTTAATTTTGAGAGGCTTTACATATTCCACAATTTTCCTAAAGACAAACCTCCAAATGGTACCGTCGGCGGCGCAGCATAATAGTAAAAAAATGGTGGGGAGATTTGAACAAAATTTTGATTATTTGGAAGATTTGTTGCCATATTTGCCTATTAATGCGCTCAAAATAAATGTAATACGTTTTTTAAAATAAAAAAAAATGTACATTAAAATGAATATTATTGTTAACAATTTAAAATAAATAAATAATAAATAAATGTTTGAAGTATCAACAAGATATAAAAAGATATTTTCGTAATTTAAATTTAAAAGTATTTAAAAAATATGGTAATTTTGAAAATATTAAATTTTTGTTTGGAAATTTCATCAATTCTGAAGGCATATTTAAATTAATGAGTTGAAATTATGCCCCCAATTTTTGAGAAGGAACCAATAAATGCGCTGGAGGCACAATAATTGTGCACAAAAAAATGTGCAATCAAACAACTCATCAGCCACACAAAGACACTCATTCTTCCGGGCGCAATTTAAAGAAACATTTTTGTTGACGGATAAATGACATTTCGCCACTTTTGGTTTAGACTTTGGCATTCCCCCCCCCCCTTTTTTGAAGTTTCGGTTCAGGCTATTTTTAGTATAAAAAATGTTCGACAAATTTGATCAAACGGGTCCCCCCTATCGTTTTTCAAACTTTGAACCGATTCAAAACGCCGGTTTGATTGTTTCCTAATCAAAATTTTGATACCATTCGATTTGTCTTGACGAGTGGAGTTGAATGATATATAATAAACAGGAAAAACAAAAGTTTTTGATATTCTTGACTTACATTGATTATAATTGAATAATTATTGCAATATAAATTTAAAATATAGGTATGTAGGTATCCCTATTGGTACAGTAACCGTAACAGAGTGGTTGTGTTTGCCTCGGGCATTTAGCAGCCAAAGTACCGCACACTCGACTACGGCGGCCATAGGTGGGGCGAGAGACTGTGGGCTCCGGAAGAAGTCCGCGCGGACCCGGCTAGAGGTCTCGCGCGCGCCCGCTCCGCGGGTCCCCGCGCGCTCCCCCCCCCCCCCAGTGGCGCTCGTCAGACTTCATCCTCCGCCCTCCGGCACGCCCCACTACTTGCACCGTCGCCGCATGCTCGCTGGAACCTACGACTTTGTTCTTCAATTGATCACTTTCTTTTAATCACAAGGCGTAGAGGGCCGTTTCGTTGCCATCACAGTACGGCCATTTCGTCGCGTCGTTCGCGAACACCATCGCCTGCACGCCGCCGCCGCCACTGCACGTCGTCCCACTGGCGGTGATTAATACTAATTTATACAATTTTATTGCTTGCTCTGGGCATTCGTCTGATTTAAAATTTTCAAAAGGCCTTAAGGCCTCGTAATTTCCAGGCTACTGAGGGTCTCTTTTTCAATTGATCAAAATCGTGCAAATTTTGTTAATTTGTGCATTTAGAACTTTGTGAAAAAATTTCTTATTTTTTGAAGGAAAATGAGTATTTCCCGAAAATAATGCTCCTTTATTCGTACAATTGAAGTTAAAATCTTCAAAGGGCGTCGCCTATAAGTGCCGCCAGACCTATCCCATTCATAAAAAACTTCAATAAATTACGGTATTTTTAAAATGTTGGTTGCAATCTGTTAACAAATTGGTAAAAAGTTCAAAATTTTCCGGCGGCGCCCATCGGAACCGTCGACCACCCCACCTCCCTTCAAAAATTTTTTTGTTTTTTGAAAATTACTTAACAAAAATTGCCATAAAAACAGTACTATTTTGACTACTCGATGCCATAAAAATGCCGATTTTTGGAGCCGGTTGCCATCTTTTCTCGCAGATGAGTTGGCCTCCCTGCTGATCGGAGCCCTGCTAAATGTGCATTTCAATAATCAAACCGCTGACTCTCGCCAGAAATGTACTGATTTTAAGAGGCCGAGTCTGACAAATTAAAAATGTACTATTTGTCAGAAATGTACTGATTTCAGCTCGGCCTACTGATTTTGTACTGATTTTCAGGATAATTCGTATTTTTGGACCAATTTTCTTAACAAATTGAGTCAAAAATTCAAAAAAATTTTCCCGGCGGCGCCGATCGGAACCACCGGACCCCTTATTCAAAAAACCCTTCAAAAAGTACCATATTTTTAAAATTTTGGTGTGTTAAAAACGTGGAAAAACCCGTGGAAATTTTTTAAGCCTTTAAAATTGCTCAAACAATCGTTAACTAGCATATTATCACCACTTTTTACCATTTTGAGCAAATTTGGCTGAGATAGAAAGTAATTAGGTAGGCCCGTAGCCAGAAATTTTTTTCGGAGGGGGGCAGTTGTGGGGGGAGGGGGGGTGAAGCCAATTTTTAAGGGGTGTGTTTTTACCTTTCTATTGCATTTTTGTTAAGGACCTTTCAAAAATGCAAATTTTTTTTTTTGCGAATTCTGCTTAACTTTTACAAATTAGGGGGGAGGGGCGTAGGTGGGTCGGCGGTGCCAATAGGCGCCGCCGAGTAAATTTTGAAAGTTTTACTCAATTTTGTTAAGGGATTTGCAATTAGTGTTCGGCACGATACGATAAATTCGATAATTATCGCGATAAATTTTTCGATAATTATCGCGATACTATCGATCGAAGAAAATTCGGATAAATTTTCGAAAACGATAATTTATCGAAATATCGTATCGTTTATCGATCGAAGCCATTTGCCGAACACTATTTCCAATCAATAAAAAACCCCAAAACGTGGAAAACTTTGCCAGCTTTAAAAAACGTGGGAAAAACCTCAAAACGTGGAATTTCCACGTTTCCGTGGTAAAATAGAAGCCCTGCTGCAAATCTCTTAAAAATTGAGTCAAAAATTTTCTCGGCGGCGCCTTCCCTTCATAAGCAAATTATTCAATAAAAATTGTTATATTTTTATCAATTTTTAATTTATTGCTTTTTCAATTTTTAATGGACTCCAAACGATTAACTTCTTGTCCATTTAATTTATTCGTATAAGAGAATGAATTTGATGGAAATGCTACAAGACGAATTCAAGCATGGATTTAAGGTGGCTAAGTTTTTGAAAAAAATTTTTAAATAAAATTTAAAATTTAGGGTCCCCTGTCAGAAGCGGTCAAAGATAAAGCCAAAACGACTATTTTCAAAAATACCCTGATCAATTTAATTACAGGATAATTAAATGATAAAAAGACAATAAAAATCATCCATTTAAAACAATTTATAAAAAATTTTCTCCAATTTTTTTGAATTTAATTTTGCTATTTAAATAAACGGCAATTTTAACCCTGAATTATACGGTAATAATGAAATATATATTGTATATATAGTGATTATTGAACAATATAATTGCAATTTTGTACAGATACACATTTTAAATAAAAAATTTTGATTTTTTTGTCACATAAATAAAAATAAAAGAATTTATAGGAAAACCTTCCAAGCCTAATCAAAACAATAAATTGAGTTTAAAAAGCCATACTTTTTAACTAAACCAATTTTAATTTTGTCAATACTAAATTTTATTTTAAAAAAATAGGGAAAAAGATTTATTTAGAAAGTGAGCATAATAATGAGTTTGGCACCAAATCCGCTTCCGATCCGCCGAAGGTCGAATTGTATAAATTTATGCCGAAAGTCGAAATCCCAAGGTCGAATAATAATTCATTTGGAATTAATGTCTATGGTAGAAGAGCGTCTCTTTTAAGCATTTTACAACACCGATAAGCTTTTATCAATCATATAAATGATTTTGTCTATTAAAATTGCTCGACACCGTTTTGTCAACCGATCTCAAATTGCACACGTTGTTGATGATTTTAAACGGATTATGTATTTTGTACACGGCTGATTTCATTTTTGTTGTATATCTGTTACGGATGGGAAATCGGTAAATTACGGAATTGCCCGAGAAATTTTGGAAATATCAAAATTTACCGCTTTGAGCGGGAAATTCCGGAATTTCCAAAATTTACCGGTTAATTCCAGAATTAATCGATTTCCCAAATTTACCGTAACATATACACATACTTTTAGAGCTAAATTGACATTAGTAGACAATCTTAACTTTTATATTCACGGCCGTCCTGCTCTGTCCGTCCACTCATTCCCCCCGCCACCAAATGCCCGCCATTTTCTGTGGGTCGGCGTTTTGCCCCCCAACTCCAATTCAAATGAATGCAAAATTGCCTCTGCTAAAATGCTCTCTCTCTGGTCTTTCTTTGTGTACAAATGTCATAGAAAAGGCATTTAAGGGGTCATCACTAGAGACGAGATTTTTAGGGTTTTACATTTTTTTTGCGAATAGGGTTTGACGAGAGAAGCCCAGAAATAGCATTCATTTCGAAAATTTGTTGAATTAGAGCGACTTTTTAGTCCCTAAAAATCCCTATTTCGCCCTTTTTGAGAATAAATCCCTATTTCGACGTTTTTGCGTTTTTAGCCCCTATTTTGGCACTTTTTCCTAAAATTTTAAGAAAAAAATGCAATATTTTAGGCATTTTTCCGAAAATTTCTTAAGATGCAATAAAAAAGAGAAAAACTACCCCTAAAATCAAAATTTTTTCTTTCCCAAAAATGCACCCCTAAAAAAGACTTTTTTCTTGGACCAAAAATTTCGAAGCGGGTCAGTCCCGTGCCGCCAGTCCCGTCCCGGCCGGTCCCGTCCCGCCGGTCCCGTCCCGGCCAGTCCCGTCCCAGGGCCAGTCCCGTCCCACCCACAAAGTTATGTTTTTTATTTTTTTGTAAACTAAAATCACGTTTCGAATTTTAGAATTTTTCATCTTTAAGCTTCTAACCCTGTCTCTTATACACATATTTTTCATCTTTTTAAGCTTCTAACCCATTTGAATAGTTTTTTTGCTTTTTTCTTTGTCTACATATGACATTGTTCAGTTTATACTATTTTTCCAAATAGATTATAGCGTCAACAATGAAAATCAAGAAATAAAACCAGCAAAACAACAAAAAGTTTAACWTGAAGGCTGCTTGTACAGCTTCCAAAAGTTAATAGCGACAAATTTTTTCAAAATTCACATGTTGCAAGTTGCAACATCATTAAAAAAATATAGAATACAACGAAAACGCAAGTAACGATAAAATTCATGTTTTTTGAATAATTTTAAGCTGAACTTGTTTTTTGAAAGATTTTGAACTTTTTAAAAAATGTTCGAATTCGGGTTTGGGGTTCGGAATGGTCGAGTCGTCTCGAATCTCGCTCGAAAGAAACTCGAGATTCTCGGTCGGTGGGACGGGACCGGCCGGGACGGGACTGGCGGGACGGGACTGACCCCTACTCCAAAAATTTACCCCCCAAAGATTGATATTTTCCGAAAAAATTTTTTATTTGTTATTTTTTATAAAAGTTTCAAAAAGATGTAAAAATATTATATTTACAATGGTGCTCAATCTTTTGCGCCGACACATTTGCGCCGATACATTTGCGCCGGCCATTTGCGCCGGTGACATTTGCGCCAGCAAAGTCTTAACAATTTTTTTTCTGCTTTTTGCCAGGGTTAATTTTTTCGCACTTATGGGTTCGCTAGGCTTAGGCCTAAGCCACCCTGAGCTCAGGTATATTTAATTTTTTATTCAGTTATTTTAAATCTTTCTCCCCTTAAATTTCCCTACACAAATGTTATATGGTGGTATACTACTGCAAAAAGACAAAAGTACACGTTATCTCTCTCGTTACTCTTGTATCTCTACCCTTGTCTCTCACTTTTCCACACTATTTCGTCTTCAAAATTGATCAGACCGTATCTCGATCAGTTTTGATCAGAGAAGGTCAAACTTTTTTTGTTTACCTCAGCTTTATAAGCTGATTTCAATTATACAATATTAATTTTAAAAATACTTAAAAATACTTAAAATTTCAAAATTTAATTTTTTGAATTTTTGTTCAAAATTGATCATACCGTAACTTGATCAGTTTTGTTTGGAACTCATTAATTTGTTGAATGGGACAAAACTATAAAAATCGGTTCAGAAATTTTGTTTTTTGATTTTTAAATGGCGCAAATTTTTAATGACGAAGTCAAAGCAATGCCGATACATTTCTATCGGTATGCTTGGCTTAAAGGGCTGATCACCCCCCCCCACCTTTAGTGCGAAATTTGGCTGGAATCAGACGGGATTAGCTCTGGGGCAACCTTCTATAGGGAGCCCAACACCTACTCCCGTCGGCAGCTAAAAGCGAAGTTGCTGGAAGAGTGCGCCGGTAGGTCTGCTGAGATGGTTTTCTTCCGGTCAGCCGTGGGATTCGGGGACGACTACACACCGATACGGTGGGTTCTTTTAAATTTTTAAAAAATTTGAAATAAATCTTTCGAAATGTTTTAAACACTGATTTTTTATTTACGAAAATTTTTGATTTGTAACTGCAATAAGCAGAAATGATCGCTGATTTTTCTTTTTTTGTTTGTTAAAACCTTCGGTAAAATTGTATTTGCCTATTTTTGTGCCTATTTGAGGATTTTTGTGCGTATTTCATGCCTATTTTAAAACTTTTGTGCCAATTTCGGCGCCTATTTTGTATTTTTTTCGTGCCTAAAAGTGCCAGCCCTGATCATTACCATTTTTTGTTCCGCATTTGCTTTGTCATTTTATTTAAATCCAATCAAAGAAAATAATCCCTTTTATTACCCCTAGTTTTTTGGGCTGTTTTCCCCCCTTTCTTTTTAAGTCAACATTTTTGTTTAGCTCCTTCGGTCAAGTCGACGTTTTAAAAACGCCAACCCACGATGAAAGCTGGGTCGAAAGAGTCAGACTTCGCGTGCAGGAAGCAGAGGATCAGGCCGAAAGATTTGTTAAAGGGCACTCAAATCTCGTCAAAAAGGTGTGGGGGGGATTCAGGAGCCTGGTTGGATATAGGCTTTCAAAATTACGAATGTGTCAACAGAATCAGGGTTGCCATCATTGACCAATTTTATTTTAAAGGTAGCCGTCGCTTTGCGGACCAAAAAACATGTGGAGAAATCATCTGTTGAGGCTGGTTGGGGCACCCGAAGCAACGGGATCGCCAGTAGAGCAAGACGAAGAAGAATTGGAAGAGGGCGAAATACGAGAGGACCAAATGGAAGAAGCGTCTCCTGACTACGAAGCGGCGATCGACAACGAAGATTTTGATGACGATGCGATCGTACGTTTTAATGAAAGTGGCGATGAAAATGAGCGCTTTGATTCGCGTTCTTCTGGCATACTGGGGAGAGAAGTTTTTCCAAGGACGCATTTCATCGACAGCTTCGTTTCAATATCGTCGATTTTAGAAAAATTAAAAATCATAGATGTTGAAATCTATTAGACAATGTCATATAATAAATCTGTATCATATTTGTGCTCAGCGACTTCGATAACCCCCGAGTACTTCTTAGAATTGCATAAAATCTTAATTTAAAACAAAAAAAATCAGGACGGGGTTTGACGAGAGAAGCCTAGAAATAGCATTCATTTCGAAAAATTTTTGAATTAGAGCGACTTTTTAGTCACTAAAAATCCCTATTTCGGCCTTTTTGAGAATAAATCCCTATTTCGCCGTTTTTGCGTTTTTAGACCCTATTTTGGCACTTTTGCCTTAAGAAAAATGCAATATTTTAGGCATTTTTCCAAAAAATTCATAAGAAAAATGCAATAAAAACGAAAAATATCCCCCTAAAAGTCAAAATTTTTTTCAAACCAAATATGCACCCCTAAAAAAACGACTTTTTCATTGACCAAAAATCCAACCCCAAAGATTGATATTTTCCCAAAAATATTTTATTTTATTTTTTTATAAATTATTTAAAACAAGTGAAAAATAGTACATTTATAATTGTTAGAGGAATATTAATAAAGATAGATGATTGAAGGGTTTTAAGCAGGGTTTCTATAGGCAAAACCCAAAAACGTGGAAAACGGCTTCAAAAACGTGGAAAATTTTTTTAAACCTTTAATTTAATATAAAATTGCTCGAACAATCATTTCTAGCATATTTATTAACACTTTTCACCATCTTGAGCAAATTTGCCTGAGATAGGAAGTAATTATGATCTTGGGGGCAAGAGTTGAACTTGATAGAACAAGGCATTCAAAGTTGCGTTCCCATAAAAAGTTGATTTTAGGGGGTGTGTTTTTACCTTTCTATTGCATTTTTGTTAAGGAGTTTTCAAAAAAGCAAATTTTTTTTTTGCGAATTCTGCTTCACTTTTACAAATTAGAGGGGGGGTGGGGTCGGCGGTGCCGATAGGCGCCGCCGAGAAAATTTTGAATTTTTTGACTCAATTTGTTAAGGGATTTGCAACCAAAATTTTAAAATGCGGCAATATTTTTTGAAGCTTTTTAGAATGGGAGAGGTCCCGGCGGTGCCGACAGGCGCCGCCGGGAAAATTTTTGTGTTTTTTGATGTAATTTGTTAAGAAAATTAGTACAAGTTTGGCGAAATGTTTACAAATTTTTAAAATATATGTAATAAATTGAGTGAAAGTCCATTCGAGGCTAAACCGTGGAAAAAACGTGGCAAAAAAACCCCAAAACGTACAAAACGTGGTAAAACCGTGGCAAAGAACCCCAAAACGTGGTAAATCCCACGTTTCCGGGGCAAAATAGAAACCCTGGTTTTAAGCAAAAAGTTCCCCATGTTTTTGGCCTGGGTCTTAAGATCATCTTATCTCATCGTGGGGCTATTGCAAGGTTTAAGGGTCGAGCCATAGGGCTAAAGGGCTTCTGGGTAAATCCTGCCTCATCGCGGGCTAAAGAGAGTTTCAGGGTTTGAACCCCTGAGGGTTCGGGGCTTTTGACAAACGGTTCCATTGCACCTCACCTCCCTCTCCCTCTTCTCTTTTCTTCTTCCTTCCCTTCGTCCCTCTCCCTCTTCTCTTTTTCTCTCTCTCTCCCCCTCCCTTACTTTCCACTTACGTCTCCGTTGTCTCTCTTCTTTCTTCAACCCTTTCTCTCTCTCCCTCTTTTCCTACCTTTTCTCTCTCTCTCTCTCCCTCCCTTACTTTCCTCTTCCGTCCCCGCTGTCTCTCTCTTCTTCCCTCTTCCCTTCTATCTCTCTCCCGCTTTACCGCTTCCTTTCTCTCTCTTCTCCCCCCTTACTCTCCTCCTCCGTCCCCGCTGTCTCTCTTCTTTCTTCTACCCTTTCTCTCTCTCTTCCCTCCTTTCCCCCTCCCTTACTTTCCTCTTCCGTCCCAGCTGTCTCTCTTCTTTCTTCTTCCCTCTTGCTTTTCTCTCTCTCTCTCCCCTACTTTGCTCTTCCGGCGCCGTTGTCTCTCCTCTTTCTTCTTCCCTTTCTCCCCGTACCCTCCTTTTCTCTCTCTCTCTCTCCTCCCTTACTTTCCTCTTTCGTCCCCGTTGTCTCTCTTCTTTCTTCAACCCTTTCTCTCTCTCTCCCTCCTTTCCTTTTTCCTTTCTCTCACTCTCTCCCCGACTTTCCTCTTCCGTCCCCGTTGTCTCTCTTTTTCCTTGCTGTTCTCTCTCTCGCTTTCTCTCTCTCTCCCTTACTTTCCTCCTCCGTCCCCGTTGTCTCTCTTCTTTCTTCTACCCTTTCTCTCTCTCTCTCCCTACTTTCCTCTTCCGTCCCCGTTGTCTCTCTTTTTCCTCTCCATTTTCTCTCTCTTCCCTCCTTTTCTCTCTCGCTTTCTTTCTCTCTCCCTCACTTACTTTCCTCCTCCGTCCCCGTTTATCCACTTCTAAATAGGTCGTGTTTGTATTACAGATTAAAATTTGAGGTCAATCGGTAAAACTCCTTTGATCTTGAAGCAGAATAAGTCTTATTACACTTCCGACGGTTGTTTTTTCTTTGCTCTTCCCTTTCCCTCTCTCTCCACTACTTTCCTCTTCCGTCCCCGGTGTCTCTCTTTTTCTTCTCCACTTTCTCTCTCTCTCACCTCCTTTCCTCTCCCTTTTCTCTCTCTCTCTCTCTTTCACCCCTCCTTTCCTCTACCCTTTCTCTCTCTCCTCTTCCGTCCCCGTTGTCTCTCTCTTCTTTCCTCTTCCCTTTTATCCCTCTCTCTCTTCCCTCCTTTTCTCTCCTTCCCTTACTTTCCTCTACCGTCCCAGCTGTCTCTCTTCATCCCTTCTCTCTCTCTCCCCTCCTTCTCTCTCTCTCTTTCTCTCCCTCCCTTACTTTCCTCTTCCGTCTCCGTTGTCTCTCTTCTTTCTTCTTCCCTTTCTCTCTCGCTTTCCCCTCCTTTCCTCTACCCTTTCTCTCTGTCCCTTACTTTCCTCCTCCGTCCCCGTTGTCTCTATCCCTTATTGTTCCCTTCATTACTCACACTTTACTTCACTCTCTTCCCATTTTCCTCCCTCACTCCCTACGTCTCTCGGAGCAGGTGTGATATTACACTTTCAATCGGTTGTTTTTCTTTGCTCTTCCCTTTCTCTCTCTCTCTTCCCTGCTTTCCTCTTCCGCTCCCGATTCTCTCTCTCCGCTTCTTATCTCTTGTCTCATTCGCCCCTCCTTTCCTGTTACCTTTCTCTCTCTCTCTTTCTCTCCACTACTTTCCTCTTCGTCCCCTTTATCTCTCTTCTTTCCTCTTCCCTTTCTCTCTCTCCCCTCCTTTTCTCTTCCTTTTCTCTCTCTTTCTCTCCCCTCCTTTCCTCTTCCCTTTCTCTCTCCCCCTCCTTTTCTCTTTCTTTTCTCTCTCTCTCTCTTCCCTCCTTTCCTTTCCTCTTCCCTTTCTCTCTCTC
>MEIZ01000054.1:0-13766 GCA_001723225.1 Globodera ellingtonae
AGGGCCACCCAGCTTTTGGCTGCTATCCAATTTAGCCCCTCCTCAAACGATTGGCTACACAGACTAGACCAACAGGCAGTTTGGCCGCTTAACAGGCGGCGAGAGAAAGAGAGAAGTGTTGGGGTAGAGATAAAGAGAGAGAGAGAGAGAAGTAAGGGGCGCTAGAAAGAGAGAGAAGTAAGGGGACGAGAGAAAGAGGGGAGAGAGAAATAGAGAGGAAGTAAGGGGGGAGAGGGAAGTAAGGGTTAGAGTAAAAGAGATGAAGAGAGAGAAAGAAGTAAAGGGGCGCTATAAAGAGAGGGAAGTAAAGGGAAGAGAGGGAGAGAAAAATAGAGATAGAAGTAACGGGTAGAGAGGTTAGCCTCTTACTATAATTTTGCTTGCGATAGCTTGAAGAAAATCTTAAACAAAGTTACATTTTCTATACTTTACCAAAAATTAATAAAATATTTTGCCAAAAATCTTCAAACGTTAAAGTTTTTTAAATATTATTTGTGTTAACTAAAATAATAATGTTTGTATGATTTGAGTAACCGAGTATTTGAAAACGGCAAGGCGTCCTTCTCGGACTTTGCCGCCCCGAGAAGGTGGATGGCTGTTTCGCCTTTGGGCCGCTCAATTGATTGGCTGCTAGATTTGGCAGCCCCAGTTTGTGTTCTAATGGCTCGTTGCCAAGATATTTGTTGAATTTGAATTAGAATTTTCAATAATTCTCCTTTGATATTGGTGCCCCGCTTTTAGCTGCGAGTAAGTTTACCCCCTCGCCCCAATTGATTGGCAGCTTAGATTAGGCCAACAGATGGTTTTGGGAGTCAGACTAATTTAGCCTCGATCCTGTACTACTCTAAGCTCAAATTACTTGCCAACCAATAGCCGAATTCAGTTTGTTTGCAATAGTTTGTTTGTCGGATATTGCTTGAATTTGATATCTCACTAAGCCCCTTTGCAATTAGGCCCCAGATACCCGAATTCAGTTTCTTTGCAAGCGTTGTCAGTTGAATTTGCAGCTAGATTTGGGATGCCGCCGTCCTTGGTGCAGCCTAATTTGGCCTATTACCCGCGCTGTCCTACGGCGGAATTGATTGCCGTCCAATACCCGAATTCAGTTTCTTTGCGAGTGTTGTAGGGGCCAAATATTGACCGAATTTGGGTTTGGACCCCCTCGTCCAATTGATTGGCAGCTTTGATTAGACCTTAAGCTAAATTATTTGCAGCTAGACTTGGACAGCGCCCCGCCTTGTAAGCCGCCTAATTTAGCCTATTAGCCGAGCTGCCCTACGGCGAAATTGATTGTCTGTCAGATCTTGCCCCGATTCAGATTGTTTGCACCCGTTTGATGGTTGGATATTGATTGAACTATCCTTTTTCATTAATTCCCCTTTATATTGCCACCCAGCTTTTGGCTGCTATCCAATTTTGCCCCTCGCCCAATTGATAGCCAAGGTCTTTTGCTCGTCGAACAGGGGACAGAGATAGAGAGAAAAAAGGAAGAGAGAAAGAGGGTGAAGAGAGAAAGAAAGAACAAGTAAAGGAAAGCGCTTGCAGAGAGGGAATTGAGAAAATTGTTTAAAAAGGTTAAGTTTGAGAGAAGTTAGGAGGATAGAGAAAAAGACGTAAGCGGGAGAGAGAAAAAAGTAGAGGGGAAGAGAGCGAAAGATAGACAAGTAGAGAAGAGAGCGATTGGAAAAGAGGGAATTGAAAAATTTTAAAGAAAGTTAAATTTCTTCTATACGCCCGCAAAAATTTATGAAAATTTTTGTCAAAAATCCTTAAAAATTAAAAGATTTCTAATATTTTTTTTGTTTTTAAATATTTGTTATTTTTTAGGTTTAATTCTCTAAAATTAGTCCAACGACGCTGCTTGTATGATCTGCGTAACTGCGTTTTGTCAGCGTTGATCAAGACAACAGGAGGTGTTGGACGCCCTATTTGAGGAGCTGCTAGTAATTTGCCATTGCTTGATAATTTTGTTGGCAGCCCGATCGTAACCGAATTCAGTTAGCTGCAATTGTTTGTTAGTTTTGCGTAACACTCCAATGCAGCTTGTTGCAATCGTTTGTGGGCGGGAAATTGATTGAACTTATACTTTTTAATAATCCGTCGTTAATTTTGCAGTCAAATTTGGGGTGCTAGCGAATTAACCCCCGTTGTCCTCTCGCAGTTTTGTTGGTGGCCAAATCTAAACCCTATTTAGTCTGTTTGAATCGTTTGTTGCCGGAATATTGATTGACCTTAAGCTTTTTAATAATCCTGCGGTGACCCTCGTTGTCCTCTCGCAGTTTTGTTGGTTGCCAGATCTAAACCAAATTTAATCTGTTTGCAATCGTGAATATTTGTAGAATTTTAATCTAAGGTCTGGTAGAGGTTGGCAAAAGTGTTAAGCCGCTCTGGCTGCAAGGCCGTTTTGCCCTGCAGGCTGAACGCGTATACAGGCCGCCAAAATCTGCTTTCGCTGACCTGTCATTTACCATCTAAATTTTCCCCTCTGCCAAAAGAGGCCGGCGTTTTTGCTCTTTAGCGGCTTTGCCCTAAGGGCTAAGTTTGGCTGCCAGGCTACTTTTGGGTTTGCGTAACCACTCAATTGATTATCTGTAAGTCTGCTTGCTGGTGGATTTGCCCTAAAGCTTATTGATTGAAAGCGGTTGTGCCTGTCACTAGAATAATCGCTGATCGGCTGCAATATGGTTAAGGGGCCGCTGATTGGTAAGATTTTAGCCAACTGCCTGTTGTATATTAAAGTTGGATTATAAAAAAATTCTGCAACGTAACGGCCAATTTTAATATTTGGTAGAGGCCGGTTGATTTATGTTTATTCTCTTTTACCAAAATTTTTTCCTTTTTTTTGAATATAAAATTTTTAATTTAATTTTGTTTTATATTTTAAATTTTAAATTATTTAAAACAACACCCCCTTTAAAAATTTAAACTTGCTTTTATTATAATATAATTGATATTCTCGAAAGCTTTTTTTATTTTACTTTACGTTTTTTGACCCCTGCTGAAGTTTATTGAGAAAATATTGGATGAAGAATAAACAGAGCGAATACCCTAAGGTCTCAAATTTCAATCGAAAAATTTATTATATTTTACATTTTTTTTATTTTTACTTTACGATTAAGAAATAAATAATATTTTTAATTCGTCAAAATAATTTTAAATTTTATGAATTTATAAAATAATTTAAATATTTATTTATTTATTTTATATTTTATTGATTTTTTATTTTTTTATTTGTACTTTACGATTTTTGTATTAATGATTTATTAAGAATTTTGGATTTTATAAATATTTTTTATATTTTGTAAATAATTTTGAATTTATGAATTTTGCTCGCGCAGGGCTTTGGACTTGGCAGCTGCCTGCAGAGCCCCTTGCTCGCGCAGGGGTTTGAACTTGACTACTGGCTGCAGACCCCCTCACTCACTACTGCAGTGGAGGCAATTTGTTTATTCCCTTTGGCTGACGTCATTCTCCACCATATAAGGGAATTAGTGGCCATTGCTCCCAATACACTATGGCCAAGTGGTTAGTGCTCTCGTCTCTCTCTCGCAGCGGCAGCGGGGGTTCGGATCCCCGCAGCAGCGGATGAATTTTTCGGATTAAAAATATTTTCGGCAGAGTTTCAAAAAGTCGCGCAGGTGCGCAAGTGAAATTTAAAGATTTAAATTTCGAATAAAGTCGCGCAGGTGCGCGAGTAACTCGCGCAGTGAAAAAAATAAAAATAAATAAATAAATAAATAAAATATAAATATTAAATAAAGTCGCGCAGCAGAAATTTGCATAAAGTCGCGCAGTGCGCAAGATGGTCAAACGTCTTAAGATTTCGAAATTTCAAAAATTTTGAAAAAGTCGCGCAGCAACCCTGCCAATAGGTTTGGGCTCTGGGACTCACTTGGCCGGGCCTCAGTCGGCCGGCGCTCACCTGGCTGGCTGGCGCTCACTTGGCGCCCTGGCGCTCAATTGGCCGCCACCCCTCCTGTACCTTTTGGCTCTGATGACGTCATTACCGTACCCGGTGAAAAAGCAGGTAGTAACTACTTTTATTAATGAATAAATTGACAGAACAAATTATATTATTGAGATTTTTAAACAGAAAATATAAATTTATTTGTGTGCTCGTCCCATTTATTTAATTAAATACGTAAATAAAATTTTGCTCAAAAATTCCAAGTTTTATATTCAAAATAAAGACATCATATTTATGCAATAATTGGCACAAAATGCGCCGAGCCGTTTTTTTATGGCACGACTGCTCACAAAACCAGTGGCAACTCACAAAAAATGGGGGCTAAATTTTGCATATTTTAAGGATTTTGAAGTAATTTTGCATAATTTGGCAAAAACAAATTGTGTTAAAAATGCCAGGGCAGTGTTATGATCTTTTAATCTTTGCACATTTTCTCCGATTAAATTTCCCCAAGTTTTCTTGGCCATTTTTGATGGCCGAACCATCAGTAGACCCCAGACCGGTATTGGCAACATTTTGCTTGAAAAAGATTTTTATGCAATTTATTCGGATGGCCCTCACATTGCAAAATTTAGTTTTGACTGAAATGCGAAATTTGCGCAAAGCTTGATTCCATATGACAAAAAAAATGTGAGCCCTAATTATATTATAAATCAAATAAGTTTTCTATGATTATGTGAAATAAATTGAAAATTATTTTCAACGACGAAATTCGCATTTAAAAATGTTATGTTTTTTTCATAAATTAGTAGCTTTTCATTCATTTTTATTTCGTTTTAAATTTTTAAATATTTTTTCCCTTCTTAATGGTAATCATCAACGTTTGTTCAATCATCTCCGGCTGGTGAAATCCATGGGATAGCAAATGTATATGCGTGAATTAATTATTGCTTTTAAGCAAAAATATTTTTAAAATTGTGAAATTAAAGTGCCAATAAATTTCAGACGTAATTCTTTGGCGAATGCAATAAATAGGCCTTCTAATCTCAACTCTCTTCACTCTTTGTGAATCAAAAAGTAATATTCATAAAATGTTTTTATTAAATTTTTATAAATATTTTGAAAAGCTTTAAAAAATACAGCAAAAAAATATGGCCCGAAAATTTGCGACGGTGCTGGCGTTGTTCAGCCTAATCGCACTGCTCGGCACCGGCGCTGCAAGTGACCACCTCCAGCATGGGCAGCAGGCGGCAAAAGGAATGGCAAGGCGAGTTATTGGCGGCTTTAGGCTTAATAGGTACATTAAAACGAAAACCTCCAAATTACTGAATTTTCTCTATTAAAAAAATGGAAAATGTAAATCAAGCCATCAAAAATATCGAAAAATTCAATTTAAATGGAAAATTCCATTTTAGTGTGCCGCTTCGTCGCATGGACACCCTCCGCATGCGTCTGGCGGCTGCCGGCTCGTTGGAGCAGTACCTGAAACAGCTCCATGAATCGTTGCGCCAGCGTTGGGAACGAATGTTCAGCAACAGCAAATTGTCCAGAAATGGCATAGAATCTGATGCCGATGCACGAGTTGGCACTGAAGAAGTGTTACACAACTATTTGGACGTGAGTTTTTAATCGCTGGCTCCTTCAGAGTTAAGCGGGTCGGGATTGAGACTGAAATATCCATTTGGTACTGAAATTCTTTCTTAGTGGTCCAGATTTTTTCAAAATTTGGAATTCTTTATTTTTGTTTGTAAAGTCAACGCTTTTTGATCGACATTTTGATCATATTATTCCCTCAAAAAACCACGACCCCCAAGTTTCTAACGTAAATAAAAATCGGAATTAATTGCAGGCCCAATATTATGGCGACATTTCCATCGGTTCACCGCCACAAAACTTTACCGTCCTCTTCGACACCGGTTCCTCCGAATTTTGGGTGCCGTCCAAAAAATGCCCAAAGGGCAAGAACTGTTGTAGGCATTTTAGTTGTTTTTTCCATAAATTTTAAAATTTGAAAATGCCAATTTAAGTTCTCCACCACAAATATGACAGCTCCAAATCGTCCTCCTATCAGCCGGACGGACGTAAAATAGCAATAAAGTACGGCTCCGGCGCAATGAAAGGGTACGGTAGAAATTTTTAAAATAATTTTAAATATTTTTCACTCAGATTTGTCTCCAAGGACAATATGTGTGTAGCGAACATTTGTGCTCAGCAACAGGAGTTTGCGGAAGCCACCAGGCAAGCGCCTAGGCTTTTGATTTTATACAACTTTCACAAAAAAACATATTCCAGTGAACCAGGGTTAAAGGGTGTCAAATTTGACGGCATTCTCGGCATGGCACTCGCAAAAATTTCTGCACAAAACCTGTCGACCGTGTTCGACAACATGGTCGCACAACACAAAGTGCAGAAGCCGGTCTTCTCATTTTGGCTTAACCGGTAAATAAATAAATAAATACTCACAAATTTTTTGTTTTACAGCAATTCGACATCGGAACTTGGAGGCGAGATGACCATCGGTGGCATCAATCAACGACGCTTTGTGGCACCGATCACTTACACTCCAGTAACGCGCAAGGCCCACTGGCAGTTCAAGGTATATAAATATACTGTAGTTAGGGCGGGAAAATACTGTAGTTAAATTGATTTTTAAATTTTGGCAATTTGTTTAGCTGAGGAATTTATGCATTTAAAAAGGGAAGCAACAAAAGCCCTTAAATAGTGCCTGTTTTAGATGGACACAATTAGTAGCGGCCATGGCAAAATTGCGTGTCGAAATGGATGCCAAGCAATTGCTGACACCGGTAGGATTGCCGATTTTTAGCCTATATATTTAACGATTTAAATTACTTTTTAATTAAAATATTTATAATTTCAGGCACCACGCTAATTCTTGGACCGAAAAATGATGTGGAGAAAATTCAGAAATACATCGGCGCAACTCCGCACTCCCACGGCAAAGTTTAAATACAACAAAATTTTTGTATTAGTGATAAATTTAATTTTTTAAATTTTCAAAACTTTTTAATTGTTTAAAATGTTTTTAACAGTATAATGTGTCCTGCGAAAGAATTTCAACTCTTCCCGACATTTCATTCAACATCGGCGGCAAGGCGTACACCTTGAAGGGCAAGGACTATGTGTGGAAGATCACCTCCGGGGGACAAACAACATGCTTGTAATGCTGAAAAAAATCAATAAATAATAATAATAAAAATATTTAAATTGCAGCTCTGGCTTCAAGGGACTGGGAGGTGGTAACGGTTGGGTCCTTGGCGATGTGTTCATTGGTAAAATGCAAATCTTTTTTTTCCAAATTAAAGGTCATTAAGGATTAATTAATCCTTTTTTCCAGGCCGCTATTATACGGTGTTTGATGTTGGCCAAAACCGGATCGGGTTTGCGCAGGCCAAAGACGAAAAGCGGTGTTTTTTTTATTTTATTAAAATAATTAACAAAAACAAAATTTAGTGTGCCAATTGAGCCCGAAGTGCGAGAAAGTGATTGTGAAATTCTTAATGATAAAGCTTCTTAACTAATTAAAGCCGGACAATCGTTCAAATTGTATAATAATTGAATGATAAATCTTTATTATTTTCGAAAATCTAACCCAAAAGTTAAATGAATTACTTTTGGCAAATTTTCACAAGTTTTCTGAATAATTTTTCAAAAAAAAAAGGTCGAATAGACCCGGGTCTATTATTTTAGGAAATACGGTATTCTGTTTGTGAGCTGGTCCCTCCCTCACATTGCCACATTTTAATTTGGACTGAAATACGAGACAACGTTTGATTGCCAGATGACAAAAAACTGATTTTGGATTTGGATGGGCCCAAAAGTTTGAATTTTGGCAGAGTCCTAATTATTATAAATCAAATTAAGTTTTCAATGATTAATGTGAAATTTATTTCAACGACAAAATTGCATTTAAATATGTTCTGTTTTTCAATAAACCGCTTTTCCATCCATTTTTATTTCGTTTTAAAATTTCTGACAAATTTATAATTTATCTTTTCCTTATTGAGAACTTTGTTCAATCATCTCCGTCTGGTGAAATCCATGGGATAGCAAATGTATGTGCGTGAATTAATTAATACTTTTAAACAAAAAATTTTTTAAAATTGTGAAATTAAATGCCAATAAATTCCAGACGTAATTTTATAGCGAATGCAATAAATAGGCCTTCTAATCTCAACTCTTTCCAATCTTTGTGAATCAAAAAGTATTATTCATAAAATGTTTTTAAATTTTCTTTAAATAAATTTGTAATATTTTAAAATCTTTAAAAAAATACAGCAAAAAAACATGGCCCGAAAATTCGCGACGGTGCTGGCGTTGTTCAGCCTAATCGCACTGTTCGGCACCGGCGCTGCAAGTGGCCACCTCCAGCATGGGCAGCAGGCGGCAAAAGGAATGGCAAGGCGAGTTGTTGGTGGCTTTAATAAACGAGAACCTCCAAACCACTGAATTTTGCTTGTTATAAAAATTTTATTGAATTTGGGAAATGTAAAGTTTGATTTTAAAGCCATCCAAAATATCGAAAAATTCAATTTAAATGGAAAATTCCATTTTAGTGTGCCGCTTCGTCGCATGGACACCCTCCGCATGCGTCTGGCGGCTGCCGGCTCGTTGGAGCAGTACCTGAAACAGCTCCATGAATCGGTGCGCCAGCGTTGGGAACGAATGTTCAGCACCAGCAAATTGTCCAGAGTTAGCACGGCATCTGATGCCGATGCACGAGTTGGCACTGACGCGGTGTTGCACAACTATTTGGACGTGGGTTTTTATTGAATCAGTTGCGGCCGGGTTGGGCTGAAACTGATATATCCAATTGGTACTGAACTAGGATTTTTCAAAATTTGGAAATCTTTATTTTTGTTTGTAAGTCAACGCTTTTTGATCGAGATTTGATCAATTTTTTTTTCTTATAAAATCCCGCATTTTTAATCCCGAATTTTCGTTAAAATTCAAAACCCCGACCCCGAGTTTCTAACGCCTAAAGGGTTAGAGAGCAACTTTATTTAAAATGATAAAATTAAAATCAAAATCGGAATTTATTGCAGGCCCAATATTATGGCGACATTTCCATCGGTTCACCGGCACAAAACTTCACCGTCCTCTTCGACACCGGTTCCTCCAACCTTTGGGTGCCGTCCAAAAAATGCCCAATTAAGGACAAGGCTTGTTGTAAGCATTTTATTTTCCTTTTTTCCAAATTTAAAAAATTGAAAATGCCAATGTCAGCTCTCCACCACAAATATGACAGCTCCGAATCGTCTTCCTACCAGCCGGACGGACGGCGAATGTTTCTACAGTACGGCTCCGGCGCAATAGGCGGGTACGGTAGGAATTTTTTTAAATATAATTTTAAATATTTTCACTCAGATTTGTCTCTAAGGACAGTGTTTGTGTATCGAACATTTGTGTGCAACAGCAGGAATTTACGGAGGCCACCTGGCATGCCTAGGCTTTGGGTTTAAAAATTTCACAAAAAAAAATTTAGGGAAGCAGGGTTTGCTATTGCAAAATTTGACGGCATTCTCGGCATGGCATTCCCAGAAATTTCTGTTAAAAACCTGTCGACCGTGTTCGACAACATGGTCACCCAACACAAAGTGCAGGAGCGGGTCTTCTCATTTTGGCTTAACCGGTTAATGAATAAATAAATATTCACAAATTTATGAAATTTTTTTATAGCAATCCGGCATCGAAACTTGGAGGCGAGATGACCATCGGTGGCACCGATCAACGACGCTTTGTGGCACCGATCACTTACACTCCAGTAACGCGCAAGGCCTACTGGCAGTTCAAGGTGTATAAATATACTGTAGTTAGGGCGGGAAAATACTGTAGTTAAATTGATTTTTAAATTTTGGCGATTTGTTTTAGCGGGAGGAATTTATGCATTTAAAAAAGGGAGCAACAAAAGCCCTTAAATAGTGCCTGTTTTAGATGGACTCAATCGGTGGCGGCCAGGGCAAAATTGCGTGTCAAAATGGATGCCAAGCAATTGCTGACACCGGTAGGATTTCTATTTTTACCCTACATAATTAATAACAGTTAAATTCTCTTTAATTTTATTAATTATTTATAATTTCAGGCGCCTCGCTGATTGTTGGACCGAAAAATGAAGTGCATGAAATTCAGAAATACATCGGCGCAACTCCGGACAACAATGTCAAAATTTTTAAATTAAATTTTCCGGATTTTTAATGGTTTTAAAAATGTTTTTAACAGTATACTGTGGCTTGCGAAGAAATTCCAAACCTTCCCGACATTTCATTCATCATCGGCGGCAAGGCGTACACCCTGAAGGGCAAGGACTATGTGTTGAAGGTCACCACCAAGGGCAAAACCATATGCCAGTAATTTATTTTGTTAAGAAAAGGTTTTAAAAATATAAATTCAAGCTCTGGCTTCATGGGTATCAACTTGCCAGGCTTTGCAAATCTTTGGATTCTTGGCGATGTGTTCATTGGTGCTTTTTTTAAACAAAGAAAAAATAGAAAAGCCTTTTTTTTGTATATTTTCAGGCCGCTATTACACTGTGTTCGATGTTGGCCAAAGCCGGGTCGGTTTTGCGCAGGCCAAAGACGAAACCCGGTGATTTTTCTCCTTTTTTTTGAATAATTCTCCAAAATTTTAAAATATTTAGCGCACCAATTGAGCCCAAAGTGCGCGATTTCATTGACTGAGGCCGCCGTCTCTATCAATTATTTTAATGAATAAATTGGCATAAAACAAATTTACTACGTATATTATTATAACTTTTTTATTGTTGAGCTATTTAAAACTGAATAAAATTTATATTATTTGAGCAATTACCATTTAATTTTATCATATACAAAATTTCTTATTGCACAAAACCTCTAACTTTTATCTTCAAATGCTATCATATACCATCAGTAAAACAAGAGAATTTGTACTTCTGAAACTTGGCATTCACTTGGACAGGGATTTAAAAAATGGTCAAAAATCACTCATTTTCGTTATCTCGGGGGTTAAAATCGACAAAAACTGCTACCCCTGCATGAAATTCTCCAAAAATCTTCTTTTTGTCTGTGAAAGTTCGAGTCCTCTTCGATTCAACAATTTTTTTCCCCCTTAAAAATGGAAAAAAAAATTTTTTTAAATAAAATTAACTATTGGGTTGTTTCATAATTCCGTGCCGTTTTTGTTTGAAAATTTTAATTGAAGCAAAATCGATTTCGATTGGTTGTATTTTATATATTATTTTGAAGTCCTTTTTTTCCTCTATCGGGTGCACTTTGAATCAGCAAGATCCGTCGCTTTATAGCAAAGTTATTGATTTTTAAACATGGACCCCCAAGTCMACAAAAACGAGCACTTCCGGCACCTCTTTTTGTTTGAGTTCAACAAAGGTTCTAAGGCGTCGGAAGCGTCTCAAAACATTTGTGCCGTGTACGGAGAAGGTGCAACGAATGAAAGGACTGCACAACGATGGTTTGTGCGGTTTAGGGAGGGGGTTTTTGACTGAAGCCAAAATTTCAAAAATTTTGACCAAAAAACATTTAAATTGACCACAACTCGGAGAGTTTTGCTGATAGCGGGATGAGGTCAGCAGACAAAATGTAGCGCTTTTCAAGAGCTTTCGAATGGTATAAAGAAAGTTGGGGGTCGCGCGGGAAGTTTTCTCGACCGCACCTATGGGGTCATCCTTCAGCACGACAACGCCCGACCACACACCGCAAACATGACCAAAATGGCACTCAAAGAGCTGGGCTGGGAAGTTTTGCCACATCCACCCTATAGTCCGGATGTGGCTCCAAGCGACTACCACCTTTTCAGGTCCCTGTCCAATGCCCTCTCTGGAGTGACCTTCGAAAATGCCGCGGCACTCCAAAATTGGCTTGATCAATTCTTCGCCTCCAAACCGCCGATTTTTTGCAAAAGAGGGATTGAAAAACTGCCTGTGCCGTGGGAGGAGATCGTTAATAATGCGGGGGAATACATCATTGACTGATTGAAGCTTATTTGTTTGAATTTTCATTTAAAATAAAACGTGCAAAAAACGGCACGGAATTATGAAACAACCCAATATGATCATTCGGGAACGGATTATATGCATTTTGCATATTTTTAGTCTAATTAAGTTTCGATGTTAGCTAAAAAATGGGGTTTTTGTTCTTTTAAAATTGCATATTTTGGCACTTTTTTGATTAAAATTCTTTAACAAAAAAAAATGTAAAAAACGAAATTTTGCATATTTTAACGAATTGTTGGAAATTAATAAAATAAAGTCATTTTAATGCAATAATTACTTTAATAATGTCAAAAAATTAATAATAAAAGAATTTAAATATTTTCATAGAAAAATTGTCGTAAATAAAAATGCGCGTATTATTATCATTTGTATCTTTTTAGGATTAGAGGGAACATATTTTGCGTTAATCGTTTTCAGGCAGGGAAGTTTTATGATATTCCAATCTTGGCACATTTTCTCCGATTAAAAAAGCTGAATAGTTTGAATTTTGGCATTTTAGCATAATAAATGTGTGCCCTAATTATATTATAAATCAAATTAAGTATTCTATGATTAATGAGAAACAAATTGAAAATTATTTCAACGACAAAATGCATTTAAAATGTTTTTTCATAAATTAGTAGCTTTTTATTCATTTTTATTTCGTTTTAAAATTTCTGACGAATTTATAAATATTCTTTCTTTAATGGTAATCATCAACGTTTGTTCAATCATCTCCGTCTGGAGAAATCCATGGGATAGCAAATGTATGTGCGTGAATTAATTGTTGCTTTTAAGCAAAAAATTTTTTTAAATTGTGAAATTAAATTGCCAATAAATTCCAGACGTAATTTTTGGCGAATGCAATAATAGGCCTTCTAATCTCAACTCTTTCCACTCTTTGTAAATCAAAATATTATAAAATGTTTTTAAATATTCTTTAAAAAATTCAAAAATATTTTAAAATCTTTAAAAATAAAGCAAAAAAACATGGCCCGGAAATTCGCGACGGTGCTGGCGTTGTTCA
The DNA here is from genome assembly GCA_001723225.1 of Globodera ellingtonae. NCBI lineage: Eukaryota > Metazoa > Nematoda > Chromadorea > Rhabditida > Heteroderidae > Globodera > Globodera ellingtonae. The sequence goes on from MEIZ01000054.1 coordinate 12,919, forward strand.
GCCTAATCGCACTGATCGGCACCGGCGCTGCAAGTGGCCATCACCTCCAGCATGGGCAGCAGGCGGCAAAAGGAATGGCAAGGCGAGTTATTGGCGCCTTTAGGCTTAATACATTAAAATGAAAACCTCCAATTTACTGAATTTTCTCTATTATAAAACTTTTATTAAAAATGGGAAATGTAAAGTTTGATTTTCAAGCCATCAAAAATCGAAAAATTCAATTTAAATGGAAAATTCCATTTTAGTGTGCCGCTTCGTCGCATGGACACCCTCCGAATGCGTCTGGCGGCTGCCGGGTCGTTGGAGCAGTACCTCAAACAGCTCCATGAATCGTTGCGCCAGCGTTGGGAACGAATGTTCAGCACCAGCAAATTGTCCAGAGTTAGCACGGCATCTGATGCCGATGCACGAGTTGGCACTGACGCGGTGTTGCACAACTATTTGGACGTGGGTTTTTATTGAATCAGTTGCGGCCGGGTTGGAAAAATTCCACGCTTTTATCCCAATTTTCGTTATATTCAGGACCCCGACCCCCAACATGTTGCCCACAAAAAACCCCGACCCCCGAGTTTCTAACGCCTAAAGGGTAGGGCGCATTATTAGGACAATTTTGAAGAGAGTTATGAATTTTTTAATTTCTGGTGCATTCTGCATTTCCAGAACATCAAATAAAAAATTCTCGTGCATGCTGATTTTCCGGAAAACTAATTCTGGTCTATACTGTCTTTCGGAACCACAAAATTGCATGTATTTTCGACACATTTGACTTTTTTTTTGTTTGTGTTTCCCATTCATTTTACTTGTTTTGTGTTTTTAGAAGTGTCAAATTGCTGAATTGTTTGTGTTTT
>MEIZ01000054.1:19427-31295 GCA_001723225.1 Globodera ellingtonae
TACATGCTAAAAAGGTGTATGTCTGTTAGCCGCAAAAATGGGCCTATTATGTACCCCAGGTGTACAAAACGGGTCACCACACCAGCGGTATAAGGACGTTTGTAAATTAAATTCCCATCTAGAAGGCAAACGAATGGCTGACTCAGCACGCCTGGCCACCTGCTGAAGCGTTCAAACATCGTCTGATCCGGCAATGTAGGTTGCTGCGGTCACGTTCTAACTGGGCTTGCTGTTTAGTGTTCGATTGGGCGGATGCAAAGAACATTCCTGTGCATTGGCGCAAGAACTGGCTCAACAGTGACACTGAAAAGACTGCGCGAGCCGCACGGGCAGCGTATGAGGGCAAATTCGAGCCTCTCAGCGAAAACTACACCCGTGTCGCGGAGCGTCTGCTCCGCGACATGTCACTCGAGCAGGCGTTGGCTGCGGAGGTTTGAGGGGGAGGGGTGGGATGATTTATGGCGTTTGCTTTGCTTTTTATATAAACACCGCCCCCCCCCCAATATAGTGTTGAGAGCGGGTTCCCATACCTTAGGTAGGGGGTAATTTTGTTGACTGACTTATTTCCAACCCCACAGGAGACGGACATGTTGAGTGGGAGATCAGGAAATGCTAATGAAGGCCCATGTACCGAACAGTGATGTACGTCGGCAATTGGCTGCGCATTTGATGGAGAGGTCTATGGAGATGTGGCGGATGCACGAGCTGCTCGTGGCCAGTCACAAGGAACAGAAGCGCTTGGAGAACACACTGCGCGAAGAAATACGCAAAGCGACAGACGTCCGAAAGAAGCACGACAAGGAGCATCTAGAGGAGAACAACCACTGGGAAGACTACCAGAAAGTTGTGGAGGAGGACAATGCAGCACTTCGCGCCCAAGTGGCGGCCCTGCACAAACGTATGGCGAAGCTGGAGGCGGCGTGGGTAGCCCTGTCTCTTATACACATCTAGATGTGTATAAGAGACAGGGAAATAGGCGTGCGACGTCGACGACGAATGAGGTTTTGTGTTCAGTTAGTTGCTTGGTTTTGCCCCCTTCCCCAAAACGGCTTTTTTTAAAGAATCGCTCGCGGCGCCGGCAACGCAACATTCAAGAAGACGAAGAGGAAGAAGAAGAACAGCAGCACCATGGCGCTGGGCGTCTGCAAGTAAAGGTTTTGTGTTATACTTATACTATAGGTATTTAAAGCCGTTAACCATACCCTTTGTATAGGCCACCCTAAAACCACCACAGTCAAAACGTCCAAAAGGAGCTCGCCTCTCGCGCTCACCTCAAGAGATGCCACAGCGCTCACCATCTCTGGGACGTCTGTCACCGCTACCATCGTTCGGTAACTTTAGGCGACGTGAACGGCTGGCTAAGCTTAAGCCGAATACGCTGGCGGCTCAGCGACGAGCCTTCGCCGGGTGGACGTGATCCTTCGCCGTCACATGAGACTTCGCGGGCACCGGCACGTGATGAACATCAACCTCCGGCTCGCCATTACGAACGTCTGTCGGCCAGGCGTTAGCGGCTCTTCACCTCCGCCGCAGCAGAAGAAGTGTCCACCGCCGCCACGGCAGAAGAAGATCAGCAGCTCGCAGAAGAACGTACAGGTTTGTTATGATTGATTTTTTTTGTTGTTTTTGCTTACTACAGGCGCGCAAACCAGTAGGTAGTCGCCTTTTAAGCGCTACGTACTATTGGTATGGTTTTCGGCTAACCATACCTATGGTAGGTAGTCAATGTGTGCCAAAGCAATGCATCTCATCTTGTTTTAGGGACAATCGAAGAAGCCACTGCCGGCTCCACGTCCAGCGTCGACCCTCCGAAGAAGAAAGCGTGGTCGGTTGCTCCGCCGGCGCCGCCTAAGAAGAATCCAAAAAACCGGCTCGAGACCCGGCAAATGCGTTGCCAGTTGAGCGGATTTGCGCCGCATGCAGCAAGCCGATCATTCACGAGCCCGGATACCATAACTACAGGGGTGAATTTGTGGTAAGCATATTTGCTCGTCAGAAAGAATGATGCCAGTAACACTTCTGGTGCGTCTGCACCGGAAGCTAGATCAAATTGAGGGCGGCGTTTGCTATTCCGTCGGTGTTTAGAACGGATGTCCATACCTAGCATACGAGGACCATCTTTTAGATTTGGGATCCATCGGTTGAATGCGTGTCTTGCCGTCAGTGGTTCCACAGCAACACGCGTTTGACATGCGCGCCACGGCGGCGACGCCGCTGCTGCTACACACGATGTGTATACCAGGGGTAGGGAGAGGTGTGATTTTTAATGAAAATATTTACAAGGTCTGAAAGTCGTACTCAGGGAGGTCTATCCGCCCTTAACTTATATCATCGTGATCAGCGCATCAAATTGGAGCAGTACAGCCACACTCCGGTGGTCCGGGGGCCAATCTGACACCGGATCCGGACTTCCCGTGTCCGGTTACTCCCCGAGGGATGATTTCTGGACATGGGTGGGCAATGTCGGGGCGGAAAAGTTCAAAAAAATATTTTATTTTAATCCGGTTCCGGTCCGGATTCCGGTTCACGGAGAAGCCGGGTGCCTGATCTGACGTCAGGAATGGATTCTCCGTGTCCAATTACCCCACCCTGGGTGGTTTCCGGGCCCGGGCACATCCCCGATCAGGCATTGATTAGGGTTTGAACAACATTTTTATCAACAAATTTTGCAAAAGCATGTGTAATGGTGTTAACTTAACACTTTTGCATATCTTTTTATAAACTTATGCTAAAATCGCACCCAATGTGCCGGCCCACGCCTGATCGGGGATGTGCCCGGGCCCGGAAACCACCCAGGGTGGGGTAATCGGACACGGAGAAGCCATTCCTGACGTCAGATCAGGCACCCGGCTTCTCCGTGAACCGGAATCCGGACCGGAACCGGATTTAAATAAAATATTTTTTTGAAAAGTAAGTTTTGAACTTTTCCGCCCCGAGTGGCGCTCGAATGGCCCGCCAGTGACCATACCTGCCAGGTGTGGTGTGAGTAGTGAGATTATTGTATCATAATAATCTCTTATAACATTCATGCACAGGGGCGCGGCGTGGCTCAGTGGTTAACAACACCAAACAACAGAGCCAACTAGAATATGTCGTCAGACTACACTTAATTGAAAAACGACAGCAACAACAGCGGCACCCACCCACCACGTGCCAAAAAGACTCAATCTAAGAAGACACAAGACGCAAAACAGTTGCAAAACAACACCACCAACTTTTTTATTTTTTAATTTATATCAACAAATATACATGCGCATAAGCATATGTCAAAAAAACGTTAGCATTCCAATCGAGAACCGCTTCCCGCCGGTGCAGACGCACCGGCGGGGGTTGGTTGGCGGTGGGGTCCATCCATCACAGACAGTTCTGCAACTCGCGCAGGTAAATCCATGCCTCCATGCGGTACAAATTGCTTTCTGTTTGTTGACCTCCCTCGTGTACGTCCTGGCGTGCATCGACTCAGAGTGTCCCATAATGCCAGCGATCCGCTGCCGAACCGTTGAGTGTTGCTGATCCCGCGCGTAATTGAAGCCCATCAGCTCGGTAGCAACGGGGTTGGCTTGCAGACGCCCAATCATTCTGGAAAGTAAGGTAGTGTAACGGGGGGCAGAGTTGCCATTTAATTCAAGCGGCGCAGGGACGGGGCGTCTGCTCCGTCCCGCGGGAACAGTTTCGCGCAGATGGTGGCAACCGAATTTTTGGAACGATTCATTTCCCTGACAACAAAACCAAATTCAATGATCAATACCTCATTTTCGACCCCCAACTTGAGGTTCGACGCCCGGGGGTTTAGTTTAGGTTGAGATAAGACGAATGCTTTTCAAATTAAGGATGAAATCGAACACTCTGAGCTCATAGCGCGTCTGCTCGTGCCGGGGCGATTGCATTTTTTCTCGAACCCGGACGGAACACAACTTAAGAACATGGATAGAATAGCAAAGGTTGGCATTGGTAAAATGGCTGTCTCTTATACACATCTAGATGTGTATAAGAGACAGATCCTAGTTTGAACCATCTTTGCGTTTGTCGAGTAGAGTTTGACATCCGCCCCCGAGTACAGCATTGTGAATGCTATTTCCGGGCTTCTCTCATGCTGTCTCTTATACACATCTAGATGTGTATAAGAGACAGGCTCATAGCGCGTCTGCTCGTGCCGGGGCGATTGCATTTTTTCTCGAACCCGGACGGAACACAACTTAAGAACATGGATAGAATCTGTCTCTTATACACATCTAGATGTGTATAAGAGACAGCCCCCGAGTACAGCATTGTGAATGCTATTTCCGGGCTTCTCTCATGATTCCCTATTCACAAAGAAAAAAAAGTCAATTGACGTTAAAATATTACGGAATCTAAATATGCGAGAGCGTATAACGGTGTCCCGCCTATCTTTTGGCGTAGTGCACATCCAATCCAATGTTTCTTTGTTGCAGTTTTTGTAGGGTTGGACGGGACCAGGACCAGTACTGAAATGGTCAATTTTTCCATTTTGGTACTGAAATTTTAGTCCCGGTTTTTCAAAATTTCTTTACAATCCCCTTATAATGGTTCCGGTTTTTTACCAACCATTTTTTTTGCCCAGTAGTCCCGGTTTTTTTTTGACCGGGACCAAAAAATTTAGTCACCGGTCCCGGTTTTCCCCCAAAAGTCCCGGTACTGTGCCACCCTAGTATTTTGGCATTCATTGATGCGCATGAGCGGAGCCGCCGCCGCGGTATTGTCGTCGGCGGCACTGTCACCCGCATTGTTGCATCGATCCTCGTCGCTCTTTTTGCATACAAGTTCTTGTGCCATGATCCGGATTACAGAGTTTCAACCAATTGGTTGCTCAACCAGTGTCATCTTTATCTTTGATTTGGCATCCAGCGATGCGAAATAGGTCGTTCCCGTCAGCTAAGCAACGAAAGCTAATGGACAACCAATCTTAATTGAATTTGTTTGTCAATAAAATATGAAAAAATGGGCAAAATATTTTTTTATTCTCAGAAATACCAAAATATTGATTTATATTGACTAAAAAGTCGCTATAATTCTAAAATTTTTCAAAACGAATGCTTCCGGGCTTCTCTCGTGATTCCCTAATCGCAAAAAAAAAAACCCGGAACTTGAAAATCCGCTCTCTACTAATTATTAAAAAAATAAAGTTTTTTATGATTAAAAATGTAAAATAAACTGAAAATTATTTTCAACGACGAAATTCTCATTTAAAAATGTTATTTCATAAATTAGTAGCTTTTTCATTCATTTTTATCTCGTTTTAAAATTTCTGACAAATTTATAAATATTTTTTCCCTCTTAATGATAATCATCAACGTTTGTCCGTTCATCTCCGTCTGGTAAAATCCATGGGATAGCAAATGTATGTGCGTGAATTAATTATTGCTTTTAAACAAAAATATTTTTAAAATTGTGAAATTAAATGCCAATAAATTCCAGACGTAATTTTAAAGCGAATGCAATAAATAGGCCTTCTAATCTCAACTCTTTCCATTTTAACTTTTCTTTAAATAAATTCTAATTTTTTTTTGAAATCTTTAAAAAATACAGCAAAAAAACATGGCCCGGAAATTCGTGACGGTGCTGGCGTTGTTCAGCCTAATCGCACTGCTCGGCATCGGCGCTGCAAGCGACCACCTCCTGCATGGGCAGCAGGCGGCAAAAGGAATGGCAAGGCGAGTTCTTGGCGGCTTCAGGCTTAATACATTAAAATGAAAACCTCCCAATTACTGAATTTTCTCTATTATAAAAATTTATTGAAAATGGGAAATGTAAAGTTTGATTTTAAGCCATCAAAAATATCGAAAAATTCAATTTAAATGGAAAATTCCATTTTAGTGTGCCGCTTCGTCGCATGGACACCCTCCGCACGCGTCTGGCGGCTGCCGGGTCGTTGGAGCAGTACCTGAAGCATTTCCATAAATCGTTGCGTGAGCGTTGGGAACGAATCAGAGATAGCACGGCATTTGATGCCGATGCACGAGTTGGCACTGTAGTGTTGCACAACTATTTGGACGTGAGTTTTTGTTGATAACCAGTTGCGGCTTTAAAAAAATTTAAAATTAAATTYGAATTAATTGCAGGCCCAATATTATGGCGCCATTTCCATCGGTTCACCGCCACAAAACTTCACCGTCCTCTTCGACACCGGTTCCTCCGCCTTATGGGTGCCATCGAAAAAATGCCCAATTTACGACGCCTCATGCTGTAAGAGTTTTTTGTTTTTTTCCATAAATTTAAAAATCTGAAAATGCCAATTTTTTTTAGCTCTCCGCCAAAAATTTGACAGCTCCAAATCGTCTTCCTACCAACCGGTCGGACGTAACGTGGAAATAAACTACGCCTCCGCCGCAATGAAAGGGTACGGTAGGAATTTATTAAAAATATTTTAAATGTTTTTTACTCAGATTTGTCTCTAAYGARAYRGTTTGTATAGCGAACATTTGTGCGCAGCAACAGGAYTTTGTGGAGGCCACCAGGCGGATGCTTAAGCTTCTAGTTTTATAAAATTTGACAAAAAACATTTTTCAGTGAAAAAGGGTTTGAACTWGCTAAATTTGACGGCATTCTCGGCATGGGATTCTCAGAAGCTTCTGCACAAAACCTGTCGACCGTGTTCGACAACATGGTCACCCAACACAAAGTGCAGGAGCCGGTCTTCTCATTTTGGCTTAACCGGTTGATTAAATAAATAAATACTCATAKATTTTTTGTTTTACAGCAATTCGACATCGGAACTTGGAGGCGAAATCACCTTCGGTGGCATCAATCAACGACGCTTTGTGGCACCGATCACTTACACTCCAGTAACGCGCAAGGCCCACTGGCAGTTCAAGGTGTATAAATATACTGTAGTTGGGAAAATTCTGTACTAAAATTGATTTTTAAAATTTTGGCGATTTGTTTTAGCGGGAGGAATTTATGCATTTAAAAAAGGAAGCAACAAAGGCCCTCAAATACTGCCTGTTTTAGATTGACTCAATCGGTGGCGGCCAAGGCAAAATTGCATGTCAAAATGGATGCCAAGCAGCTGCTGACACCGGTAAGATTTCCTATTTTTAGCCTATATATTTAATAACGATTTAATTTCTATTTTTTTTTTAATTAAAATATTTATCCAGGCGCTTCTTTGATTGTTGGACCGAAAAATGAAGTGGCAGAAATTCAGAAATACATTGGCGCAATTCCGCTCATCAACGGCGAAGTTTAAATCCAACAAAATTTTTTGATATTTTTTAAAATTTTAAATTAAATTTTCCGAATTTTTAATGTTTAAAACCATAATTTTTAACAGTATACGGTGSCTTGCGAAGAAATTCCAAATCTTCCCGACATTTCATTCAACATCGGCGGCAAGACGTACACTTTGAAGGGCAAGGACTATGTGTGGAAGTACCCCACCATGGGCGAAACCATATGCATGTAATTTAAATTTTTGGAAAAAAACAATTNGACGTACACTTTGAAGGGCAAGGACTATGTGTGGAAGTACCCCACCATGGGCGAAACCATATGCATGTAATTTAAATTTTTGGAAAAAAACAATTAATAAAATTTAAAATTCAAGCTCTGGCTTCATGGGCATCGACTTGCCGGGAAGAGTTGGACTTTGGCTTCTTGGCGATGTGTTTATTGGTGCTTTTTTTGTTGTTGAATATTTTGGAGTTTTTCATTAACAAAAAAAAAGTTGAATTTGTTTTTTGTATATTTTCAGGCCGCTATTACACTGTGTTCGATGTTGGCCAAAGCCGGATCGGTTTTGCGCAGGCCAAAGACGAAAACCGGTGATTTTTCTCCTTTTTTTAAATAATTCTCCAAAATTTTAAAATATTTTAGCGCGCCAGTTGAGCCCGAAGTTCGCGATTTCATTGGCTGAGGCTGTCTCTATCAATTATTTTAATGAATAAATTGGCATAAACAAAATTTACTACGTATATTATATTATAAACTTTTTATTGTTGAGCTTTATAAAACTGAATAAAATTTAAATTATTTGAGCAATTACCAAAATACAAAAATTTCTTATTGCGCAAAACCTCTAACTTTTATCTTCAAAATGCCATCATATTTATGCATTAATTGCACAAAAGACAAAATCCTAAACTAAGTATAAATTAACAGTTGCCATTTGAAAGCTTTAAATAAAAAGAAACAGATGATTGGATTAAAGCAAATTCAAATTGATTCAATTTATTTTTTAAAAGTTTAAAGATAATCCTTAAACTTTAAAAAACATTTATAATAAATTTTTATTTCTTAAAGGTATAACGGCGCACACATCAACACTGATTTTGTGTGGATTAAAGCCGCTATTTATGTATAAAAATGGGAAAAAGATTTTTGGAAAATAAAAATTAACTATGATAATTAGAGAACGGATTATATGCATTTTGCATTTTTAATACAATTAATTTTGATGTTAGCTCAAAATGGCGTTTCTTTTTTTAATTCAAAATTCGATAACAAAAATGCAAAATAAAAAAACAACGAAATTTTTTTTTGCATATTTTGGCGCAAATTGTAGGAGATTAATAAAATAAGAACTTTTAATTATTTAATATGACAAAAAACTGAATTTTGAATTTGTTAATGGACCCAAAGTTTGAATATTGGCATAGTACAATAAATGTAAGTCCTAATTATTAGAGCGCGGATTTCGTGAAATATTGACCAAAAAAGCCCCCAAAAGTGCTTAAAATTGATATAAAAATGTGCTAAAACTGACCAATTACAGTCAATTTTTGCGTGAAACCCTTCAAAATTCGTCAATTCTTTATTAATTTGTCTCATAATTGTAAATGTATTATTTTTTGCATGTTTTAAAAAAATATCAAATAAAAAATGTTGAACTTTGGGGATGGATTTTTCGTCAAAGAAAAAGGTGGTGCATTTTTCGTTTGAAAAATTTATCTTTTTAAGGGAACATTTTTCGTTTTTATTGCATTTTTCTTAAAAATTTTGGGAAGTGGCTGAAAATATTTAATTTCTTCCAGAATTTTAGAAAAAATGCCTATGCATTTTTCTCAAGAAAAAATACCTAAATTATTGATTTATTATTAAAAAATGGAGAAATTTTATTTATTCACAAAGCTGTTTCATTCATTTTGATCTCATTTTAAAATTTTATAAATATTTTTTCCCTCTTAATGGTAATCATCAACGTTTGTCCGTTCATCTCCGTCTGGTGAAATTCATGGGATAGAAAATGTATGTGCGTGAATTAATTATTGCTTTTAAGCAAAATATTTTTTAAATAGTGAAATTAAAGTGCCAATAAATTCCTGACGTAATTTTTGGGCGAATGCAATAAATAGGCCTTCTAATCTCAACTCTCTCCARTTTAAATTTTCTTTAAATAAATTCAAAAATATTTTAAAATCTTTAAAAAATACAGCAAAAAAACATGGCCCGGAAATTCGCGACGGTGCTGGTGTTGTTCAGCTTATTAGTCGCACTGTTCGGCATCGGCGCTGCAAGTGGCCACCTCCAGCATGGGCAGCAGGCGGCAAAAGGAATGGCAAGGCGAGTTGTTGGCGGCTTTAAGCTTTAAAATTAGTTATTAATATATAAAGTTTTTAATATATACATTTAGCGAGAACCTCCAAATTACTGAATTTTCTCTATTATAAAAATGATTGAAAATGGAAAATGTAAAGTTTGATTTTCAAGCCATCATAAATATCGAAAAATTCAATTTAAATGGAAAATTCCATTTTAGTGTGCCGCTTCGTCGCATGGAAACCCTCCGCACGCGCCTGGCGGCTGCCGGGTCGTTGGAGCAGTACCTCAAACAGCTCCATGAATCGTTGCGCCAGCGTTGGGAACGAATGTTAAGCAACAGTAAATTGTCCAAAGATAGCACGGCATTTGATGCCGATGCACGAGTTGGCACTGACGAAGTGTTYCACAACTATATGGACGTGAGTTTTTAATCGTTGCTCTTCAGAGTTAAGCGAGTCGGGATTGAGACTGAAATATCCACTTGGTAATGAAATTCTTTATTAAGTGGTCCAGTTTTTTTCAAAATTAATTCAGGACCCTGACCCAAGAGTTTCTAGCGCCTAAAGGGTTAGGGATTCTATTTAAAAATGATAAAATTAAAACAAATCGGAATTAATTGCAGGCCCAATATTATGGCGCAATTTCAATCGGTTCACCGCCACAAAACTTCACCGTCCTCTTCGACACCGGTTCCTCCAACCTTTGGGTGCCGTCCAAAAAATGTCCAATTAAGGACAAGGCCTGTTGTAAGCATTTTAATTTCCTTAATTTAAAAAATTGAAAATGCCAATTTCAGCTTTACGCCACAAATATGACAGCTCCAAATCGTCTTCCTACCAGCCGGACGGACGGCGAATGATAATAATGTACGGCACCGGCGCAATGAAAGGGTACGGTAGTCTTTTTTTAATAAATTTAATTATTTTTTACTCAGATTTGTCTCTAAAGACAATGTTTGTATAGCGAACATTTGTGTGCAGCAACAGGAATTTGCGGAGGCCACCTGGCATGCCTAGGCTTTGGGTTTAAAATTTTACAAAACAATATTTTAGGGAAGTAGGGCTTAGTGCCAAATTTGACGGCATTCTCGGCATGGCATTCCCAGAAATTTCTGTTAAAAACCTGTCCACCGTGTTCGACAACATGGTCACCCAACAGAAAGTGCAGGAGCCGGTCTTCTCATTTTGGCTTAACCGGTTAATAAATAAATAAATACTCACAAATTTTTTGTTTTACAGCAATTTGACATCGGAACTTGGCGGAGAGATGACCATCGGTGGCACCGATCAACGACGCTTTGTGGCACCGATCACTTACACTCCAGTAACGCGCAAGGCCTACTGGCAGTTCAAGGTGTATAATACTGTAGTTTGATCGGAAAATACTGTACTTGATTTTTAAATTTGGGCGATTTGTTTTAGCGGGAGTAATTATGCATTAAAAAGGGGAGCAACAAAAGCCCTTAAATATTGCCTGTTTTAGATGGACTCAATTAGTGGCAGCCAGGGCAAAATTGTGTGTCAAAATGGATGCCAAGCAATGGCTGACACCGGTAGGATTTCTATTTTTAGCTAAAATTTAATAAGTCAATTTACTTAATTTTATTAAAATATTTATAATTTCAGGCGCCTCGCTAATTGTTGGACCGACAAAGGAAGTGAAAGAAATTCAGAAATACATCGGTGTAATTCCGGACATCAACGGCGGAGTTACGGTGCCTTGCGAAAAAATTCCAAATCTTCCCGACATTTCATTCAACATCGGCGGCAAGGCGTACARCTTGAAGGGCAATGATTATGTGTTGAAGGTCACCACCAAGGGCAAAACCATATGCCGGTAATTTATTTTTTTAAGAAAAAGTTTTAAAAATTTAAATTCAAGCTCTGGCTTCATGGGCATCAACTTGCCAGGCTTTGCAAATCTTTGGATTCTTGGCGATGTGTTCATTGGTGCTTTTTGAATATTTTTAAACAAAGAAAAAATAGAAAAGTTTTGTTTATTTTCAGGCCGCTATTACACTGTGTTCGATGTTGGCCAAAGCCGAGTCGGTTTTGCGCAGGCCAAAGACGAAAACCGGTGATTTTTCTTTTTTTTTGTTTGAATAGTTCTCCAAAATTTTACAATATTTTAGCGCGCCAGTTGAACCCGAAGTTCGCGATTTGATTGGCTGAGGCTGTCTCTATAATTTTTAATGAATAAATTGGCATAAAACAAATTTACTACGTATATTATTATAAACTTTTTATTGTTGAGCTATTTAAAACTGAATAAAATTTAATTATTTGAGCACTTACCATTTAATTTTATTAAATACAAAATTTCTTATTGCACAAAACCTCTAATAGGGTTGCAGCCGGGGGGGGGGGGATC
>MEIZ01000054.1:74992-89715 GCA_001723225.1 Globodera ellingtonae
GTTGCAAGTCGCATTTTATTTTTCGATTTTGCCCAGCCCTGGTATATTTATACACCTTGAACTTCCATTCGCCCATGCCCGCCGTTACAGGAGTGTAAGTGATCGGTGCCACAAAGCGTCGTTGATCGGTGCCACCGAAGGTGATCTCGCCTCCAAGTTTCGATGCCGGGTTGCTATAAAACAAAAAATTTGTGAGTGTTTAAATTCATTAACCGGTTAAGCCAAAATGAGAAGACCGGCTTCTGCACTTTGTGTTGGGTGAGCATGTTGTCGAACACGGTCGGCAGGTTTTTAACAGAAATTTCTGGGAATGCCATGCCGAGAATGCCGTCAAATTTGACATCCTTTAACCCTGGTTCACTGGAATATGTTTTTTTGTGAAATTTTATAAAACCAAAAGCCTAGGCGCTTGCCTGGTGGCCTCCGCAAACGCCTGGTGCTGCACACAAATGTTCGATACGCAAAGACTGTCCTTGGAGATAAATCTGTGTGAAAAACATTTTAAAATTATTTTAAAAAATTCCTACCGTACCCTTTCATTGAGCCGGTGACGTACGGTATTTCTATTTTACGTCCGTCCGGCTGGTAGGATGACGATTTGGAGCTGTCATATTTGCGGCGGAGAGCTGACATTGGCATTTTCAATTTTTTAAATTATGGGAAAAAGGAAAATAAAATGCTTACAACAAGCCTTGTCCTTAATTGGACATTTTTTGGACGGCACCCAAAAGTCGGCGGAACCGGTGTCGAAGAGTACAGTAAAGTTTTGTGGCGGTGAACCGATGGTAATGTCGCCATAATATTCGGTCTGCAATAATTAATCGAGGGGTAAAGCCTAAATGTTGTTGCAAAAAATGCCAAAACTCACGTCCAAATAGTTGTGCAACACCGCGTCAATGCCAACTCGTGCATCGGCATCAAATGCCGTGCTAACTCTGATTCGTTCCCAACGCTGGCGCAACGATTCATGGAAATGCTTCAGGTACTGCTCCAACGTCCCGGCAGCCGCCAGGCGCGTGCGCAGGGTGTCCATGCGACGAAGCGGCACACTAAAATAGAAAAGTACATTTTTATTAAAAATAACCTTAGCTTTCTAATTTCCAAAAATTTTATTATAAGAAAAACTTAGTGGTTTGGAGGGTCTCGTTTATTAAAACCGCCAACAACTCGCCTTGCCATTCCTTTTGCCGCCTGCTGCCCATGCTGGAGGTTATGGCCACTTGCAGCGCCGGTGCCGAGCAGTGCGACTAATAAGCTGAACAATGCCAGCACCGTCGCGAATTTCCGGGCCATGTTTTTTTGCTTTATTTTTTAAAGATAAATTTAAAATCAATATAGGCGCGCAGAAAATTTTTCTAATATAGGCATGAAATAGGCACAAACCCCTTAAATAAGCACAAAAATACCAAAATAGACACTAAAAAATTTCAATTTTAAGGTAAATTTCAGCATAATTTTATCTTACTATAAATCATTTCGCGATTCGCAGTTGCACACCAAATATTAAAATAGCAATTTTATCAAAACAAAATTGGCGTTTTTAAATTAAAAAAAAATCAATTTTAGGAGAAAATTTTTTGAATATTAAGGTGGCATTTTTTGAATTATTATCCTTTTTCTTAATTTTTTCGAAAAAATGCCTAAATTTAGGTCCAAATAGTCTCTTTAAAACGAGGATATTTTAGGCTAAAATATATTTTTCGTGCATAACACGCCAAAATAAAGCTGCAAAAATAGGCATTTGCTTAATAATTGCAACCCTGATAATTAATGCTTCGAATTTATATGTACTAAAAATGCCAAATTCAAAACCTTTTGGGCCATTACCAAATCCAAATTCAATTTTTTTTTTCTCTTTTGGACAATGACATGATAAAAAAAATTATTTTATTTTATAAATACCGAAACGAAAATGATGATTTTGATTATTGACCGTTTGGGGATCGCAAATTAAATTTTTTTCTGACCAAATAAAACATTTGACGCGCAAAAACTATCAAAAAATTCAAAAAGAGATGCATTTTGTTATCCAGCCTGATTAAAATGTGTAAAAAATTACATAAAGTTGACACAGTTAAAATATAAATCAATTAAAAATCAGTCGATGATCACCTTCCAATTATCAATTAATGGCCCAAATTCGTCCAAAAAGAGGGGTCCGTTGGTGCCCAAAAATTCTGTGCCGAGCGCACGAAGTTTGTCGTCCGATGCCAACCCAATTCGTGCATGCATCCCTTCACAATTCGTCACAAAACGGCTGCCCAATTTTGCGGAGCCTTGCTTATTCCTTATTAAAAATGTAAAATAATAACTAATTTTATACATAAAAATCAAACAATGTGCAAGCTTTTTCCAGCAAACATGAAAGTGGAGGGCGGCCAGCGGTTTTGTTGCCTGTCAGCTCCGATACGGTAGTTGGCTCCGTTTCTTCTGTCGTTTTAAACGTTGTCGTTGTTGGCGATTTGACTGTAGATGCCTATAAAGTAGGACTCAAACGGCTGCTACGGGTCGGCATATAACAGTCCCATATTTTAATTCAAAAATATAAAATTTATAATTAGTAGAAACCAGATTATATATGCTTTTTCATATTTTTAGTGCAATTGAGTTCGATAAAATTAGTTCAAAAACAAAAGGCAAAATTTATTAAAAATGCATATTTTCGCCTTTTTTGGTTTCTCCAGACTTTTCGCATATTTTTAGTGCAATTGAGTTTCAAAAAAGGAAAATGCATACCTATTTTGGGCCATTTTTTGGTTTCTCATAAATATCGTGTTTTATTATATGTACAGTAATGAGATTTTCGGAGAAAAAAAATATTTTAGAAAATAAAAATTTAATTGGAAGCGACAATTTTGGCCATTTGGAGGAAAGAAATATGCGTTACCGTAATTGTGGTAGAAACTGTCGTCGTCGAAACCTTGATTAAAATTCCTTTTTTTAAAGATTTCACAGATAATGAAAATTTTATTAGCTAAATGAATGAATTGTTTATTTATTAAGGTTACTTTTAATTCCTTTTTTTATTAAATTTTTTTGTATTACCTGTCCCAAGTGGCAACACGTAAACTCAAAGTTTTCCGGGCAGCAAACACTGCTAGCAAAGCCCGCATTCCGGACACATTTGTATGAGTCACAACCACAAATCTTTTTGATCTCTTCCGCGTTGTTGCATTTTCCATTTTCGTCAGTTTGGTTGGGCAACTTTTTAAAAGAAAAAAGCAATTTGTTAAGTTTTTAAATTGGTTGGGCTACAAAATGTCCAATTAAATACCGTAGGCAAAGTAGACGGCCAACTTGCCTAAAACATAAATTAAAATAAATAATAAAACATTTTAATTTCAATTTTAAACTTATTTTGCCAAGGAATAAAGTCGGCATATTCAGTGTAATTTGGTCAACCAATTTTCTATTACAAAACAATGGAATAAAAAAGTAGAAAAAGCTCTCGTCAAAAAGTGCGTCTTATGCATAAAATTTGCCAAAAAAAATAGTCCAAAACGCAAGCATTTGTTATTCACTGAAAACTTAATTTGATTTAATGTTATAATTGTTAAAATTTTGGGTTTAATAAATAAAAAAACAAATTCTTTTATCATAAAAAAAGGTTCATACCCTGACAGAGTGCCGTGCAATCTAAAAGTTTGCGGCATTAAATTGTTGAAAAAAATAGAAAATATATTACCGCAAAATTAAAAAAGCAAATTGAATTGATTTCCGGCGGGTGCTCACAATCAAATCCCGCTTTTGCATAGTATCCAATCGCCGTACAATCGTCCGATTTCTTATCATTCGCATCACACAAAACCTTAATAAAAATTTACAGTTTTGTAAGTCTATGCAATGTCGAATGCATGAAATTAATAAAACAGATAATATTGTATGACTTTTCAGTTTTGTAAACATTCAAAATTTAAATGCAACATTTTAAGGGGTTTGGTATTGTATTTGGAGGGCACATAAATTAGTGATGCGCGAGAGTCTCGATCTTGAAAAGTGCCGGTTTTTTTGGCGCCTCGCGGTCAAGTCTCGGTCCCGGTAAATTTTAGTTTTTCAGCATCGCTAATATAAATGACAAAAATATTACAAGTGCCCGTCGGGAGCCGGACTCTCGCAGAAAATGTACGGGATTACCGGTCCCGTTATTTGGACCGCCAGACAAAAACGATTTACCTTGGCAGCCTGCTGTTGAACATCCTAAAAAAGGGTGGGTTAGAAATCCCACATTTTAAATCCAATTAATTACAAATTTTGAATGCGACACTTTGCGCATTGCCTAATTACGTATCCCCAAAAATTTAATTGAGAGAATTTTGCCAAATTGTCAAATTCGTTTCCACAAAAACCGACCATTGCGCGCATTGCCTAATTACGTAAAGCCCGAAAATTTAATTGAGAAAATTTTGTGAATTATCGAACAAAACCGACCATTCCCGGATATGCACAGCATTCAAAATGGGCGCCTTCCGCGCAGCAAGCGCTTTCAGGCCACGCGTTGTCCGGCACGCAAGAATGGGGCGATGCCGTTTTTGGATAATTGGGGGAATTCGGAGCGCAATTGCATTCCGCCTCTTCGACCATCGCTTTGCATTGCTTTGTCTCATTGATTTTGCTGAGCTCCTGCACGCACCATCAAATTAAATTTTTATGCAAGCGTGGGCACGGATATCCGGATATGCGGATCGGATATTCGCGGATCTATCCGGATATATCCGGATACGGACGGATAACGGATATGGCTTTTTGGATCGCCAGGATACGGATGGATATCCGGATATATCCGCTGTATATCCACGGATATCCGGATATGAGATTTTGAGGACGAACGGATACGGATACGAAAATTCGTATCCGTGCCCACGCCTGCTTTTATGTAATAAAATGCCACCGATTCCCTTCCCTACCGCTGGCAGTTGCACAATCGCGTTGTTCTGAAGACAATAGAAATCATTTTTAATTGTATTTTATTCCTACTAGTAGAACCCGGAAGTTTTGGCCACATCCGGAATCTTAAATTTGAAAAAATAGCCGAAACGGATCGGATAATCCGGGCAAAACATCCGGATCCAAACCCGGATTTTGGATTTTTTAAAAAAAACAAATTTTTTTAATGCAATTTATTCAATGAATTAGGGGCGAAATTCTGCTATTTTTAGGCGCGCGTAGACTAAAAGTCCGGTAGTACAAATCGGAAAAGATCAGCCCGCCATAATGTCGAATCATAAAAATCTATTTTTCCCATAAAATTATTTTAAGCTTCTTCGAGAGTCCATCATGCTTTATGAGTGTTTTGATTCAAAAGTTGTTTTTTTTGCTCCATGGCATTTCCGAGTAAAACGTCAAGAAATTTGTTATTACCTTTAAACAACATTGGCACTCGCTGCTGTCGTCACAGCACGTGCCGATCAAACGGTGCGGAACATCGGCCCCAAATCGGCCACGGTTTTGCGCATAATACGGACCTTCGCATAGGCAAAATGACTTTCCCTTACATTCCGCCGTTTTTTGGAAGCCGTTCAACAATTCAAGCTAAAAATGATTGATACACAAAGACTGTCTCTTATACACATCTAGATGTGTATAAGAGACAGATCCCACAGTGATATCACATCTCATCAGCACAGAATGGGGAAATGATTGGCGTTTTTTTTGATCACCGACATGGGCAGAAATGGTGTAGAGAGTCGAAAGTGGGCGGGGGGACACCCAGCGCTTGTGGGTGATGACGGATGATTCATATTTGTCCGTGTCGCTTTGGTCCATATGGCGGCGCTTTCACTCCTCCATTATCGGAACAGCCATTTTCATTCCATTCGTTGTTAACACTTTCCCATTGCTCCCACTAATCACCCTCTCTTCGGACAACTATTTTTGCTTAATTTCAGAGAATGATCGGCATGTGCCGACCACTCCTCAGCCTCATGGGATGCCTAAGCGTCTTGATCTTGACGCACGTTCCAAAGCCCGTTCTCGTTACAATGGAACCCGGAAACGAAACGTTGACCCGCCCCCAACTCGACGCTGGACCAAAACTCCGCAATTTCTACGGCTCCAAAATGGTCCCGGAACCAAGAAACGAAACCTTGTGCAACGCCACATCGCCACCGGAACTCGGAACGGACTCGATAAACGGAACCCAAACGGCCGGACTTGAGGCATTGGACGGCTTTACAGCGGTCCCTGGGCTCCAAGCGGTGAACGGATTTCAAACGGTCGTCACTGGACTCGAAGCTTTGAACAGCTTCAAAACGCCCTCGGAACTCGGCTTCGAAACGGCAACAGGAAACGGGAACGAACCAGCTTCTTCTGGAGCTGAACTCGGGCTCACAACTCCGGATGCCTTCGTTTTGTATACGCCTATCTCATTCGACCATCTCGTCTTGCCAACAGTTGCCTCACTGTCGGCATTTGTCGGGAAAGATGGACCCAGTATGAACTTTCACACATAAATGTCCGACATTTCATCTTTACTTTTAGCGGTGCTCCGAATGTACTGGCCCTTGTTGACCCTTCTCGGCACGTTGAACGTGGCAGAAGCTGGTGTTACTCTTCCAGGTCAAATCATAAATAATAGTTTCTTTCTGTTGTGCGTAAAAAAAATCAGAAAATGACTCTTTTGTCAGCAGAGAGGTCAGGTCAAATGCGCAAAAAAATGACAAATGTCTTTCATAGAGGAAAAACCAGGACTGCGCACGGTTAATAACCGCGGGGTTAACGGTTATGAAATTTTGAGGATGGGCGGTTAACGGTTATGAAATTGGTAACCGTGAGCACCCCGGGGCAAAACAATGGCACCAAGCTGTAAAATAATGGCATCAATTTTTCGTAATTTAAACAAGAGATTGGAATTTTGAAAAATCTGGGCCCGAGTCCCCGGGGTCTTTTTAGCTCATTGACCGGGGTCAAAAAAAAAACTCGGGTAGCCTCAAATACCCGGTAGCCCGATTTTTCTTAAATTTTTTTGCCCCGGTACAGAGATTTCCAGAATGTTGTAAATGACGACTACTCTCG
This sequence comes from Globodera ellingtonae, assembly GCA_001723225.1. Lineage (NCBI taxonomy): Eukaryota > Metazoa > Nematoda > Chromadorea > Rhabditida > Heteroderidae > Globodera > Globodera ellingtonae. The sequence continues at coordinate 82,004 of MEIZ01000054.1, forward strand.
TTTCATCTTTTTTGTCTACAATTAACATTTAATAATTTGGCAAAATTTTTCTGAAATATTTTTGGGGAAGCGATGTGGGCTCGCCTTTTTAAAATTTGGCGATCTGTCACTAATATCAAATCGGGTCAGAAAAGTACGGGATTCCCAGTCCCGTCTTTTTTGTCGGGCGGGATTTTTACGGGAACGGGAAAAAGACGGTGTTCCCGTTACGGGATTCCCGTCCCGTAGTTTTTGAAAACCCAGTTCCCGAAAATTCTATTGTAGTCTTTTTCCCGTTCCCGTTTATTTTTCTTGGCGAAATCTTTTCAAAAAATTAACAATTTTGGAGCATTTTCATCACAAAAACGCTTAAATTTCAAAATTTTTTAACGGCGGCGCTTATCGGCACTGCCGAAGCTCCCAAATGTGCTCTACTGTTGGTTTTTTTCTGCAGCAATTAAGACCTCTGGTAACAAATCACCCGGGACTGGGCTTTTTGCGACTAAGTAATAATCCAGATCAGAGTTTTGTTTGGCAAAAAAACAAAATTAAATTTAAAAAGGGTGGGCACGTTGACCCATTTTTGTATTTGACAGGCTTTTTAGGCCATTTTTTGCTTTTGGGCCGGTTTGGCGGTGCCGATAGACGCCACCAAAGAACTTTGTGAAGTTTGAAAAATATTCATTTTCAAGGAATACCCAAAATGAATAATATACCTAAACAAAACGTCAGTGTAAAGTCAAAAAATACACAAAGATCTTTAATATATTTGGTACCAGAAAAAAATTCACAACAAATGGCATTGGAAAAATGGCAAATCATCAAAAAGCCGGTATTTTCAATTAAAATGGCATTTTCTGGCCTCTCTGGTAACAATAAAAATGAAAATAATTTGTAATGCACCTCTTAGCCTATGGCGGAGTTAGCTTCTCCGTGCCAGATCAAATGGTGATGGAAGCGGCTTGCGAGTGGGACCTGCTCGATTTTAGCGTATTGGGGCAAGTCGTCCAAGTTTTCACCGATGCCAAAGTTGGGTCGGCCTACGCCCTTTTACATTGTGCCAAACACGGATGCAATTGGGGTAATTGTTGGCCAGAGCCTGGACACCCTTCAACAACTTGCTGCCCCGTAGGGTATAAATATCGTTGCTGCGAAGAGGTTGGTGTTAGCTGTGATGTTCGAGATCCAATTTACTGGTACTTGATCCCAAGACTCAAGACCGATATTTGATCCCGAGACTCAAGACCGATATTTGATCCCGAGACTCAAGACCGATATTTGATCCCGAGACTCAAGACCGATATTTGATCCCGAGACTAAAGACCGATATTTGATCCCAAGCCAGACTTGATCCCGAGACTCAAGACCGATATTTGATCCCGAGACTCAAGACTCGATATTTGATCCCGAGACTCAAGATCGATATTTAGATCCCGAGACTCGAGACCGATATTTGATCCCGAGACTCAAGACCGATATTTGATCCCGAGACTCAAGATCGATATTTCGATATTTGATCCCAAGACTCAAGATCGATACTTGACCCTAGACTCAAAACCAATACTTGATCCCGAGACTCAAGACCGATATTTGCGAGACTCAAGACCGATATTTGATCCCGAGACACAAGACCAATATTTAATCCCGAGACTCGAGACCGATATTTGATCCCGAGACTCAAGACCGATATTTGATCCCGAGACTCAAGATCGATATTTCGATATTTGATCCCAAGACTCAAGATCGATACTTGACCCTAGACTCAAAACCAATACTTGATCCCGAGACCCAAGATCGATACTTGATCCTAAGGCTCACCGAGCACCCAAAAACACGATAAGTTTTTATTGAGTCAAGACCGAGACTCTCGGACATCACACGGGTGTTAGCAATTTACGAAAAAAAATTAGATTGATAATTTTTTAGGCGCCGAAAGTATGATTTTTGTTTTTTTTTTACTTGGAGCTTTACCAATGTTTGTAAGCCAAAGCCCGAGCAACAACAATGGTTGGATGCATGTCTAGCAGCGGCGAAGGAATGCCCATGTGGCTGGTTTAGCTGCTTGCCTACGCCCGGGGTCCCTTTAACAAAATGTTGTGCAGAGGGCTACAACTTTACCTGCTGCGAAAAGGCACACTTTTATCCTGTTAATTGTATTTGGGGTTTCCTATTACTAATTGGTTTAAACAAATTTACAAAATATATCTCTTGATTTGGTTAATTATTTTAAATATTCCCGACAAAATTCTTCTAGTAGCTGTTTAAATCATTTATTAAAATTAATTACTATATGCAAAACATACTCTTCAATAAAGAAAGACTTGAGCACCGATCGAGAATCTTGAAAAATCTCGACCGAGATTTCGATTGAGAATCTCGACCGGTCCTTTCTCTACCCTCAATATTAAAGAAAATAATAAAAAGTATGAATATTTTTGCTTCTTTTTAAGCCGCCTCCTCCACCGCCGGTTTGAATTCACGTCATTTTACGAGTTTAAAAAAGCATTTCAACAGCCATCCGTCGCACAACTGGACCATGAAAAAAACTGTACAGCGGCAAAGGAAAATTGTTCGTGTAAGTGGGCAAGTTGCATTGAGAAAAAAGGGGAAGGCGCTTCTCCGTGTTGCGCCGCCAACTACGTGTTCACCTGCTGCGTTGAGGCAAGTGCATTTTACATTTTATGGCATTGAGTTTTTTGGTGGTGGGGTCGGCTACCGGTCCGCCAACGGTCGAATTGTCCAAAGTTCGGATTTTATGTTAAAATTTCAAACTCAATCAATTTGATCGAGCGTGCGAAAATTAATTAAGTACATATTTGCGAATGAACAAAGACCAAAAAATGCTTTACTGCTGAGTTTTTGATATAATTTGTTAATTTTTGAATGGTATTGTTACAAAAGATATCTTTTTGGAGGGGGGGAGGGAAGGGGGGGGGGAATATGGCCACTCTAAACGCGCCTGGGCGCATTTGATCAGTTCTGCTATGTACGGTAGTGAGTGCATAATGACTAATTAGAGCACGGACGATCAAGATTCTTGTCGAGTGATTTTCAATCGAAATCTCGAGACCAAAGTTTACCGAGATCTTGGAGATTCTCGATCAAAATCTTGATCGACGAGTCCGGGCCCTAATAATGACAGTATTGCTGCATACAAAAACATGAAATCTATTAATAGGATACGGTATTTCCGCATAAATTCTTAAAATAATTTAAAAAATCGCAAATAAATTTTGTTTTTTTTTAGCCAAAGACGGTATGATGAGACGGTAGTTTTTGTGGGCTACCGGACCGAATCCAGACCGATCCGAATACAGACATGCCAGAAACTGCAGATTTTTTAATTTTTTAAGTTTTCTGGCCATAACTGTTATGAGATTTGTCCAATCGCAAAACTTAAGCTTAACAATAATATCTACATCTCAACAAGAGCTTTACTTTCGAATGGTTTTAGAATGTCTAAATTGTTTAAAGTCAGTTATTGTCCCGGATCGGTCTGGGTTCGGTCCGCACGCCCTTTTTGTGCATTAATATTTTTTTTTTTCACAAAGCCGCAAGTTGTGCAAATGGAACTGTGCAAGAAAGCATTTAACGAGTCCTGTGACTGTCACTGGGGCAGCTGCATTAAACAAGAGGGCATCGGGGCGACTGACTGTTGCGCGGCAAATTACAACTTCACGTGCTGCCAACACGCAAGATTTTATTGTGTTTAATTTGACAAATGAATGTGGTGTCAGTGGCAGGCAACAAAATCAATTTTCAAAATATTTTGAATTAAAATAAGATTTATTAATTAATTTTGTTTATACCCTATTGGCTAAAGATTGGCCGGAACAGGATTAGGAATGTACGGGAATTTCCCTCTTTTTTTGCCGAGCTTATTTTTTTACGGGAATGTGAAAACCACAGAAATCCCGTAACGCAAATTTGAAATTTCCGTTCCCTCTATGCAAATCTCTAAACAAATTAAGTCAAAATTTATCTTGGCGATGACAAAAAATTTACCCAAAGTGCGTACCAAAAAAATTTAGATGTTGTTAAATTCACAAAATTTCCCGTTTCCGCGGGATTCCCGTCAAAAATTCAAAGGGATTTATACGGAAAGGGGAAAACCCAGGTATTCCCGTTTCCTTAAATTTGAAATCCACGTTCCCGTCCCCGTAATTTTTATTTTACCGTATGCTATTGACGCCACAATTATTAAATTAAAAAAAGTTTATTAAAAATCTAAACTAAAAGATTTTTGTTTTTAGCCTCCGAAGGTACGAATTACGGTATTTGTTTTTTTTTCTATTTTTACTCCCAAAGATGCTGCCCATGCAACAGCAACAAATGAACGAATGCCGAAAAGCGAACCAAGAATGCAAGCCGTGTAAATGGGCCAATTGCATCCCGGATGCTGGGACCGCTGCGACACCCTGCTGTGCTGCTAACTATGCATTCAAGTGCTGCACTGAGGTAAAAGCTTTGCTGCTTAAAATAGTACATATTTTTGGTGGTTAATTCAGTCCCAGCCCTTAAAGAACTCCGGTTTTAAAAATTCAAAGCAATTTTTATGATGTCATTAGACCTCCAAAATATGACAAAGAATTTTTTAAATTTATGTTTTATTTTTATAAATAAATATTTGCAACGATTATAAGAGTAACAAATTTGGGAAGTAACATTTAATGCTGTTTATTTTTTAAAATTTTTATTATGTTGCCCGAATTTTTTAAAAATTCTAAAAAAAATTATTTATTTAGAAACCTCCGCAAACGACAGTATGAATTTGCGTTATTTTTGCGTTCACCAATTTTTTAACAAGCCAATTCCCCGGCAATTGGAAGAGCTTGAAGAATGCGAGAAGGCGCGGAAAAAATGCCCATATCGAATGTACAAATGTGTTCCAAAACGGGGGAAACCTGCCGGCACTTGTTGCACCAATGATCACATCTTTACCTGCCTTAAGGTGGAGAAATCTACAGACCGGACAGGACCCGGACTCTGGACAGGATTTTCCAGGACTCCTGATCTGGAATCCTGAAAATCAAGATTTTAATCCTTGCAAATCCTGATCAAAGTAATTTCCAAATTCTGATCCCGCTTCCGGTCCGAGCATAGTATTAAACACTCAAAATCTAAAATAAAAACAAATATTCAACAAAAAAATTTATTACGCAAAATTTTAAACGGTTTTTAAATAACTTTATGAACCGCATTAATCATTCAAATCGCTCCAGGCTGGCCCAAAAACTGCATTGTTTTTAAATTTCCGGATTTTTCCCAAAAAAGTCCGAAATCCGGATCAAAATGTTCCGGAATCCGATTACATCTCGGGTTTGGATTTATAAGATACATTTTATGCATTTTTTATAATTAGTAAAAATATAAAAAGATTACAAATTTATTTTATTAATTTTTGTCTTCCTTTTAAGCCATCATTTGTTTGGGACAAAAAAACGGCGGTATGTGTTTGATTCATATCATTGATTTTTACGAATTTTTAAAGCTTGAACTGTTGCAAGACTTCCAAAAAAAGAGGGAATGCAAAGGAAAGAAGTTATTTTGCGTGTGTGAGGGGCCATACTTTGCGCAAAACCGTGGCCGATTTGGGTCCGATGTTCCGCACCGTTTGATCGGCACGTGCTGTGACGACAGCAGCGAGTGCCAATGTTGTTGGACGGTATAATGTTGCAATTCTAATTAGATAATAATGTGTTCGTTTTTAGGACGAAGCAATTGTGCGACTGCCAACTGTATGAATCAAAAATGAACTTTTTAAAAAATATTTTGTTTCAATTCCAGCTCCACAAGGTTGCTGATAAAAATGAATGCACAGCAATGATTGCAGAGGAAGAACGATGCATTTGCGCGCATGCTAATCATCCAGATTATCCAAATTTGGTGCCACATTCTTGCGTCAAGGAGGAAGCGTGGTCGGAAAGCCCATGTTGCGAAGAAGGCTATCGTATCGAATGCTGCGCCTATCCAGAAATGGTACGTTTCTGTTACCAATTTCAAAAAGCTTACACAATTCTTTCCGCTTTCCTTTGGAATTTTGCGAAATAAAGAAACAAATTTTATCCACTTACAAAAAGATTTTAAATTAAAATTAAGGGCATGAATTATATAAAATCTTTTTTAGGATGTCCAGAATCAAGTTGCCAGGGTAAGTTTGTCTTTATGAAATTTTTATATTTGCTGTTTTTGTCTTTTAAGGTTTTGTGTGATGCGAAGGACCCAAAATCTAATGATTGTACGGCGATTGGACACCATGCAAAAGCGGGATTTGATTGTGAGCACGCACCGGAAATCAATTCAATTTGCTTTTTTAATTTTGCGGTGATTTATTCTATTTTTTTCACTTTTCGACAATTGCCGTTTTAGATTGCACGATACGTTATCAAGGTATGATGTGTAAATAAACTTTACAATTGAAACCACGATGGTTGTTACTAGAGACCGGTCAAGACGAAATCTCGAAAAATCTCGACTCGAGCTCTCGCTCGAATAAAAAACGAGCTTTTTCGAGATCCGAGATTTCCCGAGATTCTCGTCTTCGAGATTTCGCTCATAAGAAGCAATTAGGCGAAACCCCAAAATTGAACGATTTTACCACTAATTTACGAGATTTTTCGAGAATCTCGTCTCGACTCGCTCGAAGCGCTAGTCCGGTCTCTAGTTATGAGAGATGAAGGAGCCGACAATCCCAAAAAATTTCGGAAATAAGAATTCCGATGCCTCATAAAATCCTAAACTTTCGTCCACGCGACATTTCGTCTACGCGCTTCATCCCGTGGACGAAATGTCGCGTGGGCGACTATCGTATTTTGGCTTAATTGGCGAAATGTCGCCTGGGCGGAATGCCGGTTTTTTAAATGCCTCACCTTTTTAAATAAGTAAATAACGATACGATTTGTAAAAAGACAAACCATCAAGATAAACTTGATGCTTATGAATAGATTTCAAAGCCGTTATTTTTTGTCTTATTTTTATACAATGTTCATGTTTTAATGTTTTTTTTCGAAAATGACTAAGTCTATCGTTAAAAATGATATTTTTAAAAAACAGCCAGACATCGATGATTGGGTGCATTTTTTCAAATTTTTGGTCAAAAATGCCAAAACACCGTATATGCAAAAAATATGCATGACACCGAAATATGCAATTTTAAACCTGGTCAAAAAGCTCAAACCAACGCAAAAGGCTATTTTTAAGCCGTATTCTTCCATAAAAAGCCGGGCTCTATTTATGAATTTACAGCCGACTGCCATAGCGCAAAAACCTGTGCTGACGTTGTGCAAAGGTCGAGCAAAGGAATGCCCGTGCGGTCACGCAAGTTGCGTTTTTACCGGAGTTGTACCCGTGCAGATTGAAGCATGCTGCGATGGGCTCTACAAATTCACCTGTTGTGCCAGTGTATGTGTGGTAGTAGAGACGTGTTTTCCTGTTCCAGCTGGGCCCTGTTCTGTTCCTGTTACAGAACAGAATTTGAATATCTTGTTATTTTTGGAACAGAAAGGGTAAAAATTGAACAAGATTAAGGTAATATATTTGAATTTTCCAAATATTTTCAAAATTGTAATGTTCCATAAGTCTTTATTGTATGAGGTTCGAGTCCTCGAGTGAAAATCCTTTTATTCTTGAACCGAATGCCCTGTGGTGGTGTAATAGTGAGTGACGTTGTTTTGCCTGGGGATGGTGGAAGTTCAAACACCACCTGTTTTTTGTTGCAAATCTATTAACAAAAC
>MEIZ01000054.1:92533-111123 GCA_001723225.1 Globodera ellingtonae
TAATTTTGGAAATATATATATTTATGTGTTACGGTTAATTTTGGAAATCAATTCATTCTGGAATTGACCGGTTACTTTGAGCGGGTAATTCCGGAATTCTTTTCATTTTGTGAATTAATACCTAGCTTAAATCTTAATGTGCTGTTTGTTTTTAGGTATTTTGCAACTCAATATACCCATACCTTTCTGATATTTGGCTGCAGTTGCAAAATCTAAAATGTAAAGTTGAATAATTTTATATTTTCGTCACATTAGCCTTCTTAAGTGTTGCTGGTTAACCTTAGCTACATCTCATTCAGAGGTTATACATATATTATACCGTGAAGTCACGACCAAATCTGTGATCAGAATAGTCCACATCAGCAGACAATAGCTATAAAAGAAAAGGGTAGCTGTAAAATATGAGCCCATCAGTTTATATGATAAAAAGTGGGGCTGCACAAGGCCGGGTTTCGGCAAGGATTTAACTTTTAAATATTTCAAGAAATCATATAAACCGGTCTTGAGCACCCCTATTAAAAATCAGTCTGAGTTATTCAATATATTATTAATTTTTAGGGGTCATTGGAAATAGGCAAATTGGTAACCTTTAAAGGAAAGCGCTAAAGAATTTAAAAGTAAAGAAACCCTTGGTCGGATCTCGCAACATTTGAATTTGTAGCCTCGCGTACAACATTTGTCGAGTTTCGGCTTGTCCCGAGGTTCATTAAAGCCATACCACTCACACACATGGAGTTCTGATAGTGTGGCATTGTAAGACGGACATTTGCAATCCTCCTTAATCGTCGCTTTGCATTGCTCCGACTCCCTGATTGGTTTTAAAGCTGGATTGTGTGGTTCCGAGCAAAAGAATCGATAGCCGTCATCACAGCAAGCGGAGCCCATCTGAGTTTCGTCCTTGATGCAAAGATGGCGGGGTGCATAGAAGCGCCACTCGGGAAAGTAGACCCTTCATTGTATACCAGAAATTTACCGCAAAGTGCATACCAAAAAAAACATCGAAAAAATTTTCAAAATTTTTCCCGTTCCCGCGGGGCGCCGACATTTCATCCACGCGACACTTCATCCACGCGACACTTCATCCACGCGACATTTCATCCAATTCATCCACTAACCCAAAATATGACACTTCATCCACGCGACATTTCCTCCACGAGACATTTTCATCCACTAAGCGAAAACCCGACATTTAATCTAAGAAAAAGCCCGCCCGGTTACAAGTCGGGTTTCCTAACCTTTTAGGCCTGCTAGAGTTCAGTTTGAAACAGTACTCGTATTTTTATGATTGATCGTGTTCAAATTGCTTGTATTTTTTGTCCGAATAAACTTTTTCAAAGTTTTTCTTGTTTACGTTCATTTGTACATCTCGTCAAACGCGAGTCAAAAATAAAAGCTTTTGGAGGGGTCCGGAAAGCATGGAGGAAATGTCATATTTTGGGTTAGTGGATGAAGTGTCGTATTTTGGGTTAGTGGATGAAATGTCTCGTGGAGAAAATGTCGCGTGGATGAAGTGTCGTATTTTGTGTGAGTGGATGAAATGTCATCCTGCCGTTCCCGCACGGGAATCCCGCAAAAAACTTGCGGGATTTTTACGGGTGCGGGAAAAATACGGAATTCCCGTCTCGCAACTTTTTGGAATTCCCGTTCCCGCAATTTTTATTTTACCCGTCTCTACTTAATTGTATTTACGTTTTTCATAAACAGGGCGCCAAAGAAGCAAGGTTGAAAATTTTTTTCAAAAACTCGAAATTTCTCGGCGGCGGCTATCGACACCGCCGACCCCCCAACACTTCCCCGGAACTATTTCAGAAAAGTTTTGCCAAATTTTGAACAAAAAAGCGTTCGTCGATCATGGCTTACCAAAAATATACAAAACATTTTTGTCGGTTAAATAAAGTTAGAAAAGTGAGGCTTTTTGGCCTGCCAAATGAGGCTTTTGAACATTTTCATTTGGCATCCCTGAGTATGGTAAGTAAATCAAGCTATTATGACATTGTCTCGTTCGCAGTGCCGTAAAATAAAGTCTAAAAAGTAGTGAGTTGGGGATTTACGTGTCACAATTGCAGTTCTTAATAGCCGCCTCGCATTCCTCTGTGTTTATGTGCTATAAACTTCAAAATTTAATTAAATGAAAAAACAACAGACTCAACCTTTCCTAATCTCGCAGCCGAAGTGTCCTAAGAATAAACAAATTCAATACACTCCAAAAATACTTGGGGAATTTAAACCTTTGGTATTTTCGCAGCCGAAGTGTCCTAAGAATAAACAAATTCAATACACTCCAAAAATACTTGGGGAATTTAATCATTGTCACACATTATGCCAATTTATTAATTATTTTTTATGCACAAACTGCTGCTTATTGCATCTTATCCGTGCTGGGTCGTTTCGTAAATTCCGCCACTATGGGCGTTTCGTAAATCCGCCAGGGCGTTTCGTATTATGTAGTAGTTTTAGACATCATAACTTTATTCACACCGCACTAAATCAGTTAAACCTTATACCATTAGAAAGCTTTAAATGAGTAGAAAAAGCAACACAGCAAAGTTGAAGTGTTTTGATAAGTTTCAAAAAGTTATAATGTAAAATTGCCAAAAATCGGGCTTTTTCTTAGCTCTCTGATCTAACTTTTTAAAACTTTGATTTACTGCTTAGTTTTCTTTTACAAACAGCTTCTACTCATTTGGAGCTTTAGCAATGGTATAAGGTTTAACTGATTTAGTGCGGTGTGAATAAAGTTATGATGTCTAAAACTACTTCATAAAATATATGTGGCGGATTTACGAAACGCCCTGGCGGATTTACGAAACGCCCATAGTGGCGGAATTTACGAAACGACCCAGCACCCATCTTATCTTGTGATTAAATATTACCGTCCAACAGCACTGGCATTCGCTGCTGTTGTCGCAACACGTGCCATATAAAATAGGAGGACTGCCTGCATAAAGCCCTCGACATAGGCAAAAAAACTTTTTATTGCATTCCTTCCTTTTTTGGAAATCGGTCAATAATTCCTCCTGAAACAATTGAAAAAAAAATCAATGATAATTAGAGCGCGGATTTTTTGATCAAAATGAGCCAAATAGGGGTTGGGTATTTTGTGTATTTTTGTGAATGAATAGTAAATTTAGGAGGTGATTTTTTTTTTGGTTTTTTGTTTTCATATTTTTATAAAACACTGAAAATAGTCAGCGCCCTAATAAAAGCTAAGACATGCATACATGAGTAGAGTACGTTATGTTCCACACAAATGACGGCTTAAAAAAGGTATTTTTTATTTTTAAAATTCATAATAGATTCCTCCTAGAGTAGTTTATTTATGCAATTTTTCCCGATTCTACTATCATAAATTTTAGTTATCATATGTAGGGGTTTCCTGGGAATTATCGGGTATCCGAAACGAACCGAAAACCCGAACCAAAAATCCCGGTTCTACGACTCGGTCCGGTTCGGAACCGCCAACCCTAATCATATGGTAAAATTTCTACCTCAATGCAAGTGTACTTGTAATTTGCCGAACAACATGCGCTGGCAGCGTGCCCCCTTTTCGGAAGACATTTGACAATGTGATGCGTGCATTTGTTTCGCGCCCGCACACATTCATCAATCTCTTGCAGTTGCCGGACCATTGGCTTGCGAATAAATTGTAAAAACGCCAAAAATTACACCAATTCATACCGTTGTTGACTGAAAAAAGGATGTTGTTTTAGTTAGATTTTTTAAACTTTTTTCCAACACGATAGATAGACGTCATTAGAAACAATTATCGGAAAAAGCAACCCTACTTTAAATTGTATTTTAAGTTGTGCATTTTAATAAAAATTCTACCGTACCCTCCCTATTCATTGAAATATTCTAATATACTTTGGTTTGATCATTTTAGCATTGGACAATTGATTATTTATGAAAAAATGTAATTTAAAAAAAAAATCGCGTTAGAGTAGCCGGAGGCTTGCATTTTTCATTTTCTAATATTTTTTAAATCTCGTTTTTTGATATTAGCACCTCGGTGCAGCACACGAACTCAAAACCCGCAGCACAGCAGGGAGTTGAACCGGTTCCAACGGTCGGAATGCAATTGCCCCATCCACACGAGCATGCGGCCCTCATCTTGTTGCATTTTTCCATTTGTTCCATTAGCACGGGCGGTAGCTTCGGTAAAATTAATACGACAAAAAAACTCCTCAAATTTATACTGTAGTCGTGGTCGCCGGAGGCTAAAAAAATATTATTTTTATTTGATTGTTTAAAACAACTGTTTGTGCCAATAGGCACCGGCTGACACTAATTTTAAGAAAAACTAAAAAACAATTTGGAAGTGCGGCGACTAAAAAATATCTCCATGAAATAACTCGAGCTGGAATTTTTTACATTAATAAAATTGAACCAGAATTAATGTAAAATTTTTTTTTATTTAATTAATTAAAAATTGCTTTTTTCGGCACTGGCCGTGAACCAGCTATAAAGCCATACTACTAAACACAACAAACAATTACCGTCACGCAACAGGTGAACTTGTAATTCGTGGCACAGCAAACGGTAGCGCCGTACCCTTCGTCACGGATGCATTTTGCCCAACCACAATTGCATTGTTCTGCGGCAACTGCACAAGTTTCGTTTTGTTTCAGTTGAAGTGCCGTCGGCTGCCGTGCAGAAAAATTTGATTAGACGCAAAAATGTCGTATCAAACCGTTTCTGGTGGCGGAGGCTAAAAAATAAATTCGAATTATGTATTGGTAGAATTCATAAATTTATAAGCTCTTAAACATAGCGGCTTGAATGAATTCATTTAAACTTGAACAGCTGATAGTTGCAGCAAATTACTATAAACACAAAAAACTAGGCCAAATTTTTTGATACCGTAACCCGGCCGATACGATTTTTTGTTAAATTATCGCATCTATAACCATCGAAGTATTGAGCTTTTTCGAAAATTCGTTAAGTTTTTATCACAATATTTTATCAATTTTATCGTATCGTGCCGAAGCACTGGTTACGACCTGTCATGCTAAGCCTGCTTGTTGTCTGCTAGAGTTGGGCAAAACCGGATATTAGGTCCCGGATAACCCGGGCTTGTCCAACCCTACTGTCTGCTATAAAATTAATAACGTGCTTTAGTAAAATGCCTCCTACTTTTTCACAGCAACTGAATGCATAATGTTCGGCACAACATGCAGTCCGGCCAGCTCCTTTCTTATGGATGCAGTTGTACAGACCGCACGGACAATACTTGTTCAATGTCTCTTTACAGCCTTCCAGTTGTTTCAGCAGTGTTTGCTTCAGATCAAATTGGTTAGGTAAGCGCAAAACAATACAACAAAATGCATACCGGCGATGGCTAAACAATTAAAAACGTGTTAATGAAGAAATTTGAGCGTAAATTTATATTCCTTTTGTAAACAATTAATATTTTTTTTGTTCAAAAATAAATACATAAATAAAGAGAGTTGGATTATGAAAATAAAACAAAATCAAAACCTTTGAATTGAAAATTTCATGAAATTTATACTAGTACGCGGTGATTTCAAATTTTTGGAACCGGAACTGTAGATTAATTTTATGGTACAACAATTAGATCGGGAATTGTTTAGGTCCGTTCTGTTTTTGGCTAACTAAACTATCTTCTTCACAGGTACTGCAACATCTCTAACGCTGGGACCCATGGGCCGACGTGAATTTAAAAAAATTCGTGATTACGGACCCCAAAAAGGCCGTAATTGGCATGAAATGTGATACGCGATCAGGTCCACCCTCTGGTGCTGGGGACAGCGCTGACACCAACCTCTTTGCAGCAGACAAATTCGTAGTGTTCAGGACAGCAACTGGTTGCCAGCTTCCCGTCCATTGGCCAACATTTTCCCCAACTGCATTTGTGCTCAAGGAGGCATATTGAATCGGCGACGGTGCCATTTGTCGATTTGGGCTTGGGTATGTTGAGTGCTTCCGATGTGGCCGGTGTCGTTTTTTCGAAGGCTTTTTCCACGTCGCTGTAGTCGTAATTGCAGACGGAGTCAAACACAACTTCTTCGGGGGCAATGAAGCTGAATCCGTCTACAAATTGAAGTTATATTACAAAACCATTTTATCAGCAGATTCATTGATAAAATTATGAGTGGCCAAATTCTGCCAAATTGGCGAAAGACACCATGCGCTAATTGACAGCGTCAAAGCAATTAATTTTGACTATAATTAATGTGAAGTTCAAGCCCTTTCAAGTTCTGCTTCATTCCTGCTTTTTGTTTCTGCACATGCAAAAGTTGCTTCCAACCCATTTGTTCGGTTCCAGTCAAAAAAAATCGCTTTTAAATATTTAAATTACCTTTAAACGCCAAGCCAGCCGTTTGCACCGTGCTCACTGAGCAGTGGATGACCAGAAGAACTCGGTAGAAGCCGCTCATTTCTGAAAACATCAAAACAAAAACATTTTGCAAAATGTTGAGCAAAAAAGAACGGATGCTTGATCCAGGTTTGGTGAACAACGCCGACAGCATCGAAAAGCTGCTCAGCATTCCGAGCAAGAACATGGAGGCGATCAGTTCATTAGCAATTGCCGTGTTGTCGTTGTTGTTGTTGTTGTTAGCCGCCGATTGTGGGTGTGCCGCCGCGTGGGGGGCGTTCATGTTGCCGTAGACGGGTTCACAAGCAACAAGGAACAGGGCGCTCAGGACGGAGCCGATGAGCAAAGAAAGCCAAGGTTGACGGCACATGCCGAAAAGAATTTAAATTTTTAAATAAAAATTAAAATATAAAAAACCGAGGAAGTTTGCGGTTTCCCCTAAACAATATGTGCACCGCCTCAGTGGTCGATAATTGAAATTTAATAAATTTATCGGATTTTATTGACAAATGGGTGGAGAGAGTTAGAATGAATGCCTATTTATTGCATTCGCCAAAGCGATTTATCGGCTGATTACGTCTGGAATTTTTTGGCATTTAATTTCTTTATTTAAAATAGTTTTTGCTTAAAAGCAATAATTAATTCACGCACATACATTTGCTATCTGACGGATTCCCAGACGGAGATGATCGGACAAACGTTGATGATTACCATTAAGAGGGAAAAAATATTTAAAAATTTAAAACGAAATAAAAATGAATGAAAAGCTATACTCTTTATGAAAAACAGAACATTTTAAAATGATTTTCAATTTATTTAATATTAATCATAAAAACTTAATTCATTTATTAATCTAATTAAGACTCGAATTTATTGTGCAAAAGAAAAAGTTTGAGCCCAGTAACAAATCCAAAAATCAGCTTTTTCATCATACGGGAATCAAACTTTGCGCAAATTTCGAATTTTAATCCAAACTGAATTTGGCAATAAGTAGGGCGAGGATATTTAGTTAAGAAAAAGCTCTAAATAGTTAACTAAATAGTGGCGAAAAAGTGCCAAAATAGTGGCCAAAAGCCGGGTTCATAAGCGAAAATAGTGATGAAAAAATGTGTGTAAAAATGACAATAATAGCTTAAAAACTTGTTTTTTACATGGTAAAATTAGCAAGCAGTAGGGTGCTACTTTTAGGCAAAAAAAAAATTGCCGCCTAAAAACACAAAATCCTATCAAGAAAAAATACGAACTTAATTATATTTTTTATGAAAATTTTTCAAAAAGCAATTTTTTTCGAAAAAAGCCAATCTTTAGGGGTTCATCTTTTGAAAATTTGAAAAAGTCAATCTTTAGGGGTACCTTTTTGGAGTTTATTGAATTTTTCTTAAGCAATTTTTTTCGAAAAAAGAATCTTTAGGGGGTTCATTTTTTGAAAATTTGAAAAAGTCAATCTTTAGGGGTGCCTTTTTAAAGTTTGATGCATTTTTCTTAAAGAATTTTTCAGAAGAAAATTTTCTCCAAATCACTTTTAGGCGTCAAATTTTTTTTTTTATAGCAATTTGTTAAGAATTGGTCCAAAACTAAAAATTTTGCAAAACAAAAGGGTCCCTCCCCCCTATGGTTTTTTTCTCAAAAAATTTTTCGCCAGCTTAAGTATGGAATTGTGTGGAAAAAGTGAAGAATTTTCGTGATAGATGAACATTTTGCCAAACAATTTGAAAAATAATTACCCACCTTCTAATAAATACCCACTCTCTAATTATTACCCACTCTAGGAGAGGAAAAACAATTACCCATGGGTAATTAAAACAGTATATACGGTAAGTGGGATGGTAGGTGGGAAGGTACACCTAGCAGGGCTGGGCAAAATTTCGGTAGATACGGAAGCAATTTTTGTTATCCCATGGATTTCACCAGACGGAGATGATCGAACAGACGTTGTTAATGTTTAGCATTAAGAAGGAGGGAAAAGAACAAATGCCAAAATTCAAAAAAAATTTTAATGTTTTTTTTTTTCTTTCGGGCGATGAGATGATAAAAAAATTATTTATTTTATATTACCGAAATTGATTATCCCAAAATGATTATTGGCCGTTTGGGATCGCAAATTAATTATTTTCTGACCAAAATGGACGTGCAAAACTTATCAAAAGATTCAAAAAGATATGAATTTTGTTATCCAGCCTGATAAGATGTGTAAAAAATTAAATTAAATAAACCCAATTAAAATATAAAGTTAATTAGAAATCATCCATTCTTCCGATATCAATTTATGGCACAAATTCGTCCAAAAAGAGGGGTCCGTTGGAGGCCAAAAATTCCGTGCCGAGCGCACGAAGTTTGTCGTCCGATGCCAACCCAATTCGTTCATGCATCCCTTCACAATCCGTCACAAAACGGGTGCCCAATTTCGCGGAGCCTTGCTTATTCCTTATTAAAAATGTATAAAATAATAATTAATCTTTAAATAAAATCAAACAATGTGCAAGCTTTTTCCAGCAAACATGAAAGTGGAGTGCCAGTGGTGTTGGCAGTCACCTCCGATACGGTAGGTGGCTCCGTTTCTTCTGTCGTTTTAAACGTTGTCGTTGGTGCCGATTGGGCTGTAGATGCCTATAAAGTAGGGTTGAGCGGGACCGGGACTTTTGGAAAAACCGGGACCGGGACTAAATTTGGTCCCGGTCAAAAAAAACCGGGACTGCTGGACAAAAACAAGAAAAAAAATCATTTTGTAAAAACCGGGACTTTTATAGTGGGATTTTAAAGGAATTTTGAAAAACCGGGACTAAAATTTCAGTACCAGAATTTGAAAAAGTGACTATTTCAGTACTGGTCCCGGTCCCGCTCAACCCTACTATAAAGTCAAAGTAGGACTCAAACGTCTGCTACGGGTCGGCATATAACAGTCCCATATTTTAATTCAAAAATATAAAATTTATAATATGCTTTTTATTTTTAGTGTAATTAAGTTTCGAAAAATTGCTTAAAAAAGGCAAAAATTTATTAAATGCATATTTTGGCTCATTTTTGCTTTTTCATAAATCTCGTGTTTTATTATACAGTAATGAGATTTTTGGAGAAAAAAATACTTTAGAAAATAAAAATTTAATTGTAAGCGACAAACTTTAGAATACTAAATTGCAATTTTTGGCCGAATAATGATCCAACTTTTTTGGAAGAAACAAATATGCGTTACCGTAATTGTGGTCGAAACTGTCGTCGTCGAAACCTTGTAAAATTCCTTTTTTAAAGATTCCACAGATAATGAAAATTTTATTAGCTGAATGAATGAATTGTCTATTTATTAAAGTTATTTAATCCCTTTTTCATTTTAAATTTTTTGAATTACCTGCCCCAAGTGGCAGCACGTAAACTCAAAGTTTTCCGCGCAGCAAACACTGTCAGCAAAGCCCGCATTCCGGATACATTTGTATGAGTCACAACCACAAATCTTTTTGATCTCTTCCGAGTTGTTGCATTTTCCATTTTCGTCAGTTTGGTTGGGCATCTTTTTAAAAGAAAAAGCATTTGTTAACTTTTTGAAATTGGTTGGACTACAAAAATGTTGAATGTTATGCCAATTAAATACCGTAGGCAAAGTAGACGGCCAACTTGCCTAAAACATAAATTAAAATAAATAATAAAACATTTTAATTTCAATTTTAAACTTATTTTGCCAACAAAAAACAAATTATTTTATTGTGTATATTCAGTTTAATTTGGTCAACTAATTTTCTATTACAAAACCAATGGAATAAAAAAGTAGAAAAAAGTTCTCGTCAAAAAAGTGCGTCTTATGCATAAAATTTGGAGCATTTGTTATTCACTGAAAACTTAATTTGATTTAATGTTTTAGTTGTTAAAATTTTGGGTTTAAAAAATAAAAAAACAAAATTCTTCCATCATAAAAAAAGGTTTATATACCCTGACAGAGTGCCGTGCAATCTAAAAGTTTGCGGCATAAATTGTTGAAAAAAATAGAAATATATTACCGCAAAATTAAAAAAGCAAATTGAATTTATTTCCGGCGGGTGCTCACAATCAAATCCCGCTTTTGCATGGTATCCAATCGCCGTACAATCGTCAGATTTCGTATCATTCGCATCACATAAAACCTTAATAAAAATTTACAGTTTGTAAGTTTATGCAAATCTTGTCGAAGGCATGAAATTACAGTTTTTGGACCATAATTTTATCATGCGAGATAATGATGGATGACTTTTAGTTTTGTACACATTCAAAAATTTAAATGCAACATTTTAAGGGTTTTGGTATATTGTATTTATGGGGCACACAAATTAGTGATGCGCGAGAGTCTCGGTCTTGAGTCCTGAAAAGTGCCGGGTTTTTTGGGGTCTCGGGGTCAGGTCTCGGTTCGGTAAAATTTTAGGTCTCGAGCATCACTAATATAAATGACAAAAATATTACAATTAGAGCCCGTCGAGAGCGCCGGACTCTCGCGGAAAAAGTACGGGATTACCGGTCCCGTTAATTTAGACCGCAGACAAAAACGATTTACCTTGGCAGCCTGCTGTTGAACATCCTAAAAAAGGGGTAAATATGCCACAATTTTAAATCCAATTAGTTAAAATTTTGAATGCGACACTTTGCGCATTGCCTAATTACGTAAACCCCGAAAATTTAAATGAGAAAATTTTTCCAAATTGTCAAATTCGTTTCCACAAAACCCGACCATTCCCGGATATGCACAACATTCAAAATGGGCGCCTTCCGCGCAGCAAGCGCTTTCAGGCCACGCGTTGTCAGGCACACAAGAATGGGGCGATGCCGTTTTTGGATAATTGGGGGAATTCGGGGCGCAATTGCATTCTGCCTCTTCGACCATCGCTTTGCATTGCTTCGTGTCATTGATTTTGCTGAGCTCCTGCCCGCACCATCAAATTATTATGCAGGCGTGGGCACGGATATCCGGATATGCGGATATCCGCGGATATATCCGAATACGGACGGATAATGGATATGGTTTTTTGAATCGCCACGGATACGGACGGATGACGGATATGAAAAACCCACTTATCCGGATATATCCGCTGTATATCCACGGATATCCGGATATGAGATTTTGGAAGGTCTCGGATACGGACGGATAACGGATATGAGATTTTGAGGACGGACGGATACGGATACGAAAATTCGTATCCGTGCCCACGCCTACTTTTATGTATATAAAATGCCACCGATTCCCTTCCCTACCGCGGGCAGTTGCACAACCGTGTTGTTCTTAAAACAATAGAAATCATTTAATTGTAATTTATTCCTAGAACCCGAAAGTTTTTTGGCCTCATCCGAAATCCTAAATTTGAAAAAATAGCCGAACCGGATCGGACAATCCGGGCAAAACATCCGGGTCCAAACCCGGATTTTGCAAAAAAACAAATATTTTTTAATGCAATTTAATCAATGAATTAGGCGATTTAGGCGCACGTGGACAAAAAGTCTGGTAGTACAAATCGGAAAAGATCAAAAGCCCGCCATAATGTCGGTTCATAAAAACTAGGGTTGGACAAAACCGGTATTACCCGGGTCACCCGGATAGCTCAAAAACACCCGGATACCGGTGCCGGATAACCCGGGTTTGTCCAACCCTAATAAAACCCATTAACTCTCTATAATTTCCCCATAAAATATTTTAATGGTCTTTGAGAGGCATGTTGTTTATGAGTCTTTTGATTCAAAAGTTTTTTTTTTTTGCTCCATGGCATTTCCGAGTAAAATGTCAAGACATTTGTTATTACCTTTAAACAACATTGGCACTCGCTGCTGTTGTCACAGCACGTGCCGATCAAACGGTGCGGAACATCGGCCCCAAATCGGCCACGGTTTTGCGCATAATACGGACCTTCGCATAGGCAAAATGACTTTCCATTACATTCGGCCGTTTGCTGGAAGCCGTTCAACAATTCAAGCTAAAAATGATTGACACACAAAGATGATGGCATATTTTACATACGGCTGATTTTTGCTCCCAAACAAAGGACGGCTTAAAAACAAAATATATTTTAAAGTTCTTTATTTAAGTTATTTTATTTGTTGAAATAAAACAACATTCGAGTAAATAAATGATTTTTCCTTTATTAACTAAATTAATTTCTCTTTTTTAAATAAATTAACTTTTCCATTTTTAAATAAATTAATGTTTCCTTTATTAACTAAATTAATTTTTCTTTTTTAATAAATGATTTTTCCATTATTAAATAATAAATTCTCTTTTTTAAATAAATGATTTTCCCATTTTTAAATAAATTAATGTTTCCTTTATTATTAATTTTTTTAAAATAAATAATTTTTCTATTATTAAATAAATTAACTTTTACTTTTTTAAATAAATTAAACAATGAAAACATAAAATATTCATTAAAATAGGTGCTTATGGCAAATTGAAATGCATTTGATCTCCTCCCTCCCCCATTCACCTCAATGCAATTAAACTCAAAGTTTGCCGAACAGCACGCGCCTGCAGGCGCCCCGTCTTTTGGAAGACATTTGGCCATGCGATGCTTGCATTTGTTCCGGACTTGCACGCATTCTGCAATCGCATGCAGCTGCTGGGCTCGTGACTTTAAGAAAATTAATATGTAAAACGAACGCAAAAATAACGCTATTTCATACCGTCGTCAGATTTAGAACTACCGTATTTTCTGTAATAGAGCCCCATGGGGCTCTATTGTTCAACCCCACCAAAATGGTGGGCTCTATTAGAGCATGGGACTCTACTAAAGCATGGGGCACTAATACAGCATGGGGCTATATTACAGGAAATACGGTAATTTTTTTGAATAAATTTTAGAAAATTTTCCTTGCCGCATGAGGGTTTGCCGAATGGTTAGCCGAGTTGGTGCCAGTTGTGTTGACAATTTGGTTTGTGGCAGCAGCGGCAAATGTGGTGGCGCTTAAAAAGCAGACTAAAATAAGGAAATGGCCGCACATGCCGTACGGGTCTAGAAAAAGTTACAAATATTTAAAAAATCACATTTAAATTAAATGCCAAATTTTTTTTTTGCAAAGCAATAAAAGTGCTTGTGGAAATTAGTTCCTGAAATGCCGCGCCATCAATGGGGGAAAGGAAGAAGCGCATTGCTGGAAATGAGCAGGGCCGTATGTATGGATAAATTGAGCATTTGCGCCGCAGGACAAATTCGAGATAGCGCCGCAAAAAAAAATAAAAAATAAAATAATTGTTTATTTTTTGCACCTAAACGTTGAATTGGGTCAATTTTATAAGGGCTCAAACGATTAGCTTGATATGAATCTCAGCAAGCTTATTTAACGCAAAAAAAAAACATTTATTTGATTTTTTATTGTTTTTTTGCGGCGCAAAAGTCCGGAACGCAAATGTCGCAATTTACCCTGCGGCGCAAATGGCGCAATTTGCCCTGCGGCGGCGGCGCAAATGTCGAAATTTGCCCTGCGGCGGCGGCGCAAATGTCAATTTGCCCTGCGGCGGCAGCGCAAATGTCGCAATTTGCCCTGCGGCGGCGGCGCAAATGTCAAAATTTGCCCAGTGGCGTAAAAAGTCGGCAATCAAATACACAACACTGTGGCGTGAAATAGAATGGAAAAATGCAGCTGTGATGGACCAAAACGGACGAATGATTGATTCATCAGAGACGGGTGGTGCGATGGTTTCTGCAAACAAATCCGCCGATTCCGTCTCTTATACACATCTAGATGTGTATAAGAGACAGTAGAGACACTGATAGCAGCCAAAACATCGCTTTTTGCATTGGGATTCAAATGCTTTAAATAACAAAAAATTAATAATCGAATTAAAAAATGTTTGGGTATGGTATTTTAACAAATTTAATTTAAAACAATACAAAAAAGGAACATATAAGAATTTAATTTAAACAAAACTTAGCAAATACTGTCAATTAAAAAAAAAATGAAATTAGCAAGTTAGAACAGGGTTTTACCTCAAAAGTGTCGGGGATCAGTGTTTTACTCCAAATTGTCGGGGCTTAGGGTTTGCCAAAATTGTCGGGGTTTAGTGTTTTCCGAAAATTGTCGGGGATCAGGGTTTTACCTCAAAATTGTCGGGGATCGGTGTTTTACTCCAAATTGTCGGGGTTTAGTGTTTTCCGAAAATTGTCGGGGATCAGGGTTTTACCTCAAAATTGTCGGGGATCAGGGTTTTACTCACAAAATTGTCGGGGGTTTGGGTCGAAATGCCAAATTTTCTATACATTTTTCTTTATTACTTTTTACTTTTTCTCATTTTTCGCGTCCTCTTTTTACACAGCATCAAAAAATTTGTTCAATAATCCATTAGCGCATTTTTGGCCCCTTCTTTCAGAGCAAATTTTGTGCCATCGATTGCGCTCTTGAATATAATAAACGCTTTGATGTTTGGAGTTTATTGCTTATTTTATGGCAAAATTGGCAAAAATCATTATAATTGGAGTTTATTACTTATTTTATGGCAAAATTGGCAAAAATCATTTTAATTGGAGCTTATTGTTTGTTTTAAAGCAACACATCTTTTTCCTATAATTATTTATAGTTAGTTTATGTAGTTTATATTTTTTTACAAATTAAAAAAATATATATTATATAAATAGGTATTAATTTTTACCATTTTATCAAATTTAAAATGTTTATAAGGTTGCCCACAAAATCCCTAAAAAATTTAAAGGAAAATTTTTATCAAATTTTCAAAAATTGACTGCGCCAATTTCGGCGATACCAAAATTTTTTACTAGCACGTTCAAAATTAGTTTGCTTTTTTGTACCCAATTTAAATTGAACAAATTTTATTAAAAATTAACAAATTTTATTAAAAATTTGTTTAATTAAAATTTAATAACCCCAAAATTTTATATTAATTTAGACTTTATCCTTTTAAAATTAAAATTATTTTTTATTTAAAACTTTTATATTTTAGATTATTCAAAAAAAAAACATTTATAATTTTAATGCATTCAACCAACGACGTTGCGAAATTTGGTTCTTTATCGATGATGTCGTACAACAACATCATCCGTGAATGCATGGAACATCAGTGCGAGTCGGGCATCGACATGTTGGACAGCGGCAGCGAGACGGACCAGGACGAGGAGGAGGAGAACAACACGTTCAACAACAATAAAATCAGCGTCCAGTCAACGGAATTCACAAAAAAATATGTTTCCAACAAAAAGTCGTTGTTACGACACAAAAAGTCGGCAATTTCTTTAACAAACCAATCAAAACAATGCGCCGTTTGTGGAAAAAGTGGCACATGCTATCATTTTAATGTGCCGAGTTGTGTGGGTAAGGGAAATTATTTTAATTAATTAAAATTCTGAATTTTTTTGTTTAAATTTAAATGTTTAAAATCGAAGAATTTTTCTTGAAACAATAATTTCATTTTAATTACTTTCAACCCCCATCAGATCACCTGCGATAAAATATGGCAACCGGCTCCAAAATAGTGGCATTTTTTTATGGCAATTTTACTTAAAAAAACTCAAAAAAAATATTTTGAGCTGAGGGTGGTGGTCGGCGGTGCCAATAGGCGCCGCCAAGAAAATTTTAATTTTTGACTCAATTTGTTAAGGGATTTTTCAAAATTTACTCTAGGCTGCAGCTCATTCTTTCGTCGTTGCGTGCTTCAACAGAAAACATATTGTTGCAAGAGAGGCGGTACTTGCTCTATTGACCAAAGTAAATTTTAATTTTATTCTTTTTTTAGCGGTCCCGGCAACAATTTCTTGACGTTTTGAAAATTTTAAACAATTGCCGAAATATGTGCTAAAAATTGGAGATGTAGGGGTCTAAATTGATCAAAACAAATTTTTTATTCAAAATAATAATCAATAGATTTTGTTTTTGTGGTAAGAATTGCAAATCAAAGGCAATTCAGTGAAAATTTTTCAAAATATGGAGAATTTAAATTTGCATTTTTTGGTGCAGATTTTTTGGTCTCGAAAAAATGTACATTTTTTAGGAGTGCATTTTTTGTTTTTATAACATTTTTTCTTAAGGAATTTTTCGAAAAAGTGCCAAAATATGTATAAAAACATATTATGTGCTAACCCCCAAAATATGTAAAATATCAGACAGACACTTAATTAATGCTCACTCTCTAATTAATAGAGAGAGAGACCGGCCGAGATCTCGACCGGGATTTTTTCCGAGAGTCTAGGTCTTGAATCTCGGAAATTTGTCGAAAACTCCGAGACCTAGACTCTCGGAATTTCGAGATTTTTGATCTCGAAAATCTAGGTCTCGGCCCATCTCCAAATCTCGGTCTCGGTCTCGGATTTTCAAAATTCCGAATGATTTGAGACTGATTTGGCCGGACCCAATCTTGCTCTTTCCTCTAAGGCGAATCGTGCCGCTCGTGTCGCTTCGACAAGTGCGTGCTGGTCGGCATGAACGTGCACACCTTCCGTACTGATCTGAATGTTGCGGAGGCATGAACAAAATTTTATTTAAAAAATTGCTCAAAATGAATCTGATTTAATTTATGAGTAAAGACTGCCATGCATTTGGACAAACATCGAGCAAAATTGATACAACGAATTTCCGCAAATGAGGTTAGAAATTACTTAATTATTTATTCATTTATATTTTTAATTCCATAAAAAATCATTTTCATTTTTTTCAGAACACCAAAAACCCGTTGGGCCACAAAAACGCCGAAATTTCTTCAACGAAACACCCAAAAAAACAATGTGTCGTTTGTAGAAAAAGTTCGAAATTTTGTCACTTTGATGTGCCGAGCTGTATGGGTAAGGAAATTATTTAAAAATTTTGATTGTATGATATTATTTGTTTACAGTATCCTAAATGCGCGTTCGTCGCTTAAATTTTGGTTTGCTAGGCCCCCGGTTTGGGCTTTACCCCGCCCCCCGGCACGCCGTCCCCGAAGGGCCTCCCGACATTTTTGGGCTTTACCCCCGCCCGTTTGGGCTTTACCTCCGCCCGTTTGGGCTTTACCCCCGCCCGTTTGGGCTTTACCCCCGCCACCGACACTCCGTCCCCGAAGTACACGGATCCCCGACTTTTTCAACCCCGGTGGCCGGGGAGCAACCCAACTTAATTTTTTCAAAAAAATAAAATTTCAAAATTTACTCTAGGCTGCAGATCCTTCTTTCGTCGTTCCGTGCTTCACCAGAAAACGTATTGTTGCAAAAAGGGTGGCGGCAATTGCCGTATTGATCAAAGTATTTTTTAATTCCCATTTTAGATTACATTTTAAATAATATTTCATTCTTGATTAAACGCTTTTTTACTTAGATAAACTCAAAATGGTTAAAATGAAAGATAGTTAAACATGAGAAGCTGGTCAAGTCCATTTTATTCAAAATTTTGCAACTGATCGGATACATAAAATATTTTGATCTGATTACCCAAAATTGCTTAAAACTGATAATGTTCAGAGTGAGATAGACAGACACATAATTGATACTCACTCTCTGACTAAAAATGATTTGAGACTGATTTGGCCGTACCCAATTTTGCTCTTTCCCCTAAGGCGAATCGTGCCGCGCGTGCCGCTTCGACAAGTGCGTGCTGGTTGGCATGAATGTGCACGCCTTCCGTACTGAGTTGAATGTTGCGGAGGTTAATTTAAATTTTATCACAAAATTTATTCAAAATGAATCCAATTTAATTTATGAGTTTAGGCTGCCATGCAATTGGACAAACATCGAGAAGAATTGATACAACGAATTTCCGGAAATGTAAATTTAAAAAAAAATTTTTATTTTAGAGAATTTTAATTTGTTTAAATTAAATTACATAATTTTATTTTATTTATGCATTATTTTGTTTTTTATATACAATTTTTGTTTTAAAAAAATCAGAAGTCCATTGAACAACAAATTTCACTGCGTCTCGTGGAAGAAATGGTCCATGTTGAAATGTTCAGTCACCGAATTCACTACTCGGAAAATGAATTGCCAAAAAATTTCTATTTTGACAAAGCCTCGATGGAACTTGTGTACGTGGTGGACAACAATAACAACACAATGAATTTGTACACCCATTTTTTGGTTGGTCAAAATTTTGGGATATGCGCGAGAGTCTCGGTTTTCGGACATTTTTGGGGGAGGAATTCCGGTTTTCGAACATTTTTGGGGGATTTTTGGGGGGGAGGAATTCCGGTTTTCGGACATTTTTGGGGGAGGAATTCCGGTTTTCGGACATTTTTGGGGGAGGAATTCGACATTTTTATGGCCTCAAGTGTTACTATCGTCAAGTCCTAAAACTGTAAGCACACAAAAACCCCCCGGGGGTTTTTGTAAGTCCCGCA
>MEIZ01000054.1:127002-142513 GCA_001723225.1 Globodera ellingtonae
TTTTTTCTCAAAAAAAAACTTTCGGGGTAAAGGGGGGGGGGGACCCCTTCTGCTGGATAAGCTTTTGCACAACTCTATCATATACCTACCTCCTCTCGATGAGAGAAATCGAGCGGTACCAATTTTTAAGCTTTTTCTTAACTTTTTCATGTCGGGGCCGGAGGTGAGTCCTAAAAATGTCGGAGTCAGGAAGCAACTCTAAACAAAATAAAGTGATCAATCAATACAGTGGACTTTCTCGGTGTATTATTGATTTGCTGAGAAAATTTCACCGGTTTTATCTTCATGAGTATTGATTTTTCCTCCGGACTTTTATTGATTTTTTTCTTCCGGAATTTTATTAGGCATTTTGAAGGCTTCCTCAATTATTTGTCGAGCATGTGCATGTGCATTTTGTTCAAAGCACTCTGGTTTAAATTGCTTCAAACCTCTACCAATATTTGATCCAAGAATGTTTTAGGCACAAATGCCGTGGCACTCCGGGCCGCCAAAAATGGCAAAGTTATTCCCAGTTCATTCAATCCGTGGTGTAATTTGGCATAACATTTTGTGGACTCGTGTAATATTTGGTTTATTTTTTGTTGATCAATATGCTCATCTGCTACAGCATTTATTTGCAAATTCTCCAATTTTGAAAATTCGCTGCAGGGTGCACCAGCGGTCCCGATAGGCGCCACCGTTTTGAAATTTTGACTCAATTTGTTAAGAAATTCGCAAACCAAAATTTTAAGAATACGGGGAGGGGTTTGACGGCGCCTACAGGCATCGCCGTGAAAATTATTTGAATAAAAAATTACATGCTTTAAATTGTACAGAATTTAATGTATGTAACCATTTATTAGCTTTAGTTTGTCGGATAAATTTGTCAGCATTGTTATGGGCAAAATTTCGGATTCGGAATTTCGGAAATACCGGGATTTTTGGCGTTTTGGATTTTGGAATTTGAGCAAAATTTCGGATTTTGCACCCCCTAAGAATGGGATTTTTGATGCATCGAACAGTTTGTTGTTGGTATAGTGGTGAGTGGTGTGGCAGTTCAATTTCCCATTCAAAACAAAAATATTTTAGATGACGATTCACAAGTTTTCATTTCATTTTTGATCGTACAAATTCGCTGTATAGTATTTAAAATGAATAAATTGTTCAAAGTTGAGTGACCCCACCCCGACCAGAGGGTTGCCTAAATAATGGGGCAAAACAAGATTTTGTCCAAGTTTTATAAAGGGTTTTCAAATCTGTGTAATTATTGGGGATGTTCGAGAGTCTCGGTAAATTTCAAGTCTCGATCCAAAGTATTATTTTTTTGTTGTTTTTTTTATTTATAAAAATTATAAAAATATAAAAAAGAGGGATAAGGTTACTTTGAATCACTATTTAGAACAAGAGAGTTTTCTCATTTTAAAATATGGCAATTTTCTTTTGGCTTAATTTGTTTTATTCCATTGAAATTTTTAGGAAAAATTTCAAAAATTTTAGGACGGTTTCCGTACAACAACAAATATCGTTAAAGCTCTAAGGAATTGAGTTGGATGGATAAAGCAGGGGCCAATTTTGTTATTTTTATAAAATATGTTCTCTGATTTGGAGGGGTCGAAGCTTAGAAATGTTGTACTTTTTGGTTGCAAATCTGTTAACAAATTGAGTCAAAAATTCAAAATTTTCCCGGCGGCGCCTACCGGCACCGCCGACCCCTTCCCCCAGATCTAAAGCAAAGTTCTCAAAACCTTTATTGCTGACCAATATTAATGAAGCACAAATAAGAGAGAAAACTAGTGGAGTGATGTACAACGCTATTTTATGTGCTGGTAAAGCGCTAACGCGCTTATAGAGCTTCGCTACCTAGTTTGGGGTTCGGGCTATGCAGTTTTGACCCGTTGATTGAGCCAGGTACAACGGTTTGGGTACGGGGATGGCAGTTTGAACCGTTGATTGTGCCAGGTACAACGGTTTGGGTACGGGGATGACAGTTTTGAACCGTTGATTGAGCCAGGTACAACGGTTTGGGTACGGGGATGGCAGTTTGAACCGTTGATTGTGCCAGGTACAACGGTTTGGGTACGGGGTTGACAGTTTTGAACCGTTGATATGAACTAAAATATTTTCTAATAGAGAAAAAAATTGGCTATTTATCTAATTAATGAGTTTTTGAAAATTTCTATTCTAAAAACTGTTATGATTTTTTTTGTGAAAAATTCATTTTTTGCGAAAAATTAACCTTAAATTTTTGAATTTTTAACCTTMCACAAAACAATAATACCATAAAAATAGTGRTTATTTTTCTGCATTTTATGKAACCAAAAGCATTCAAAAAGCCCTTCAGCAAAAAAAGTTATGAATTTTCATAACATTCCACCAATTTTGGTGACCAAAAAAATGAAAATTCAAAAAATTTCCAAATGCCCAGCAAAAATATTTTTAAAAACTCGGGAATAATTTAAAAGAATTTTAGAAATTATTTTCACTACCATACATATACAAAGAAAGTCGTAAAAAATGATTTTATCCAAGCGGATTCGAACCCCCACCCGACCCACCCCACACCCCACCACTCACCACTCCGCCACCGGTGCACTTGGCTGGCAAAAAGCGTTTTTCGGAATTTCCAGGCCTAATAAACACCAATCGATAGCTCTCGAAAAGTTGGGTGTCGAAAGTATTTTTTATTTTTTTTTAAATCCACCCCTAAAAAAGTTAGGCACAAAAAACCGAAAAACCTTCGAGGGGGCCTAGCTCGAAAATTTCAAAAAATTTTCGCACCTTCTAAACACCATTCGACGCAGTTTGAAAAGCTCTACAACAATGTAAAACATTGCTAAGCGCTTCGGGCAAAGCAAAAAAAGTTAGGGACAAAAAACGATTTTCGAAATTTCGACCAAGCCAAACTTCCACTTTTTTACAGACCAGGGGGTTGCTCTGATCAAAAAGTGATCACTTACAAAGTTGTTCAGAACCTATCAGGGAGGTGCCCTCCCAGCGGGTGCTAAGCACTCCCGATCCAAAGAAAAAAATTTCCCTTTGTGCAACTGCCGAAGTGACCCGCAACCTGCACACTGCACTGCAGGCGTGCATGCACGCGAGCTGAGACTATTTGTCCCGGATGCGCKTCAAAAAGTTGCTTAAGCTATCCACAACTTTCCAGGGGCTCCCGATTCCCGGAAGAGAGATTTTGTTTTTCGGCAACGAAACTCCTTGTCAAACTAACATATATGTAACTAGTGGAGTGATGTACAACCCTTTCTGTGTGCTGGTAAAGCGCTAACGCGCTTATCGAGCTTCGCTACCTAGTTGGTTGTTAGGGTCTTAGTGTCAACCGACATGCACTTGGCTTCACTCCTGATGGAGTTGACACATTGCATTCAGTACAATGGAAACCGGAAGTGCCCTAACTCGCACATCATACCCTCCTCCCTCCCTTTAGTCTAGGCAGTGACACTTTTGAGCACTTAGGACAGTAAATCACTCGGATTGGAGGCCCTAAAGAGGGCCATGCCGTATAAAACCTCGACTCCTCCCCTCGCTCTTCACCATCCTTTGTGCAAATTAAAGTGCAGATGGGAATGGTTTGCCACATTTATTAATTGATAAGTGTCAACATGCCTTTGGACTATAGCTTCATTTTATTAAATGATTATTGCAATTGAAGCATATTTGTTGCCACAATGTTGAGCACTCTGGCTCGGCCTTGTGCATCAGTCTCCCTGTTTGGCGCATACACTCGGACATTGTTGCCGTCCGATGCCCGTGAAAAGGCTGTGTATAATTGGCCGTGGGAAAAGACTTCCCTTTCAAGGTCGATGCCAACAGTGTGGATTGTTTGGCCTTGACCTTTAAGAATGGTCATTGCGAATGCAGGTTTAATTGGAAACTGCAAACGCTCATATTTTAGGCCGCCAGGCGCCTTATCCTCGTACACATTGCGTGTTCTTTCAATGAAAAAGCGCACTTGGCCACCAACAGCAGTGCCGTTGATTGCCCTGCCGGTGATTTTATCTTCACCAAGCTCTTCAATGACAATACGTGTGCCGTTTATTAGTCCTTCCCTGTCACTTTTGTTGATCAGGAGGACGACAACACAACCGACTTTTAGTCGCAGACGGTGGGGGGGCATCCCAGAGTCTGTGCGCTGGTTCAGCGCAGCCACTTCTGACTCGARTTCGTCGATGTCCAGTGGGCGTTCGTCAAGTGGTTTGTCAGTGGACAAATATTCACGCACTTGACCTGGCACATTGTCCATCATTAGTTCATTGATCTCGTCACACGTTTGAATGTGAGGAGCGAGAATCAAACGATTGAGCAGCTCTTTGTCATTACCAAGAAGTTTTTGGAAGTCCGGATAAACAAAGCCTATCAGATCTTCGCTGCTCTGTACGAGGAACTGAGGAGGAATCCAGAAGAATTCTCCAGTCTCTCCATGGCCAATTTGGCGGCACATTTGCATATAGTCTTGTTGCCCTTTGCCCAACCGGTGGTTGATGGTCAACTTCATTGTTGTGAATTGACCAAACAACGGAGACGTCTGAAAGCAAGCTGCCACTTGTGCGGCTAAGCCTTCYTGAGGCACGACCGGCAGCGATTGTTTAAAGTCACCGCTGAAAATGACTGTTTTRCCTCCAAAGAGGAGTTCCTTGTGCTGGCGAATTGCCATTTCCTTGCACACTRGGTCGATCACCTCAATCACCGTGTTGTTAAGCATTGTGATCTCGTCAATGATGATCAGCTGCGCTTCACGAATCCGTCTGGCGAAAAAGCTTTCYAGRGGAATYCTRGGAAGTTTGTCCAAAGARACTTCTCTYCCGAGWCGGAAGGTGGAATGGGCCGTCTTGCCATARGGCAGCAAAATGGCTGCGCACCCAGTGGATGCWGTGGCAAGCACTTTATTGCTATACGGCGCTTTTCGCAAACGCCGTATAATTTGGCCAAACAGGTACGTTTTGCCTGTTCCTCCGTCGCCGTACACAAAAAYCCGGCGAGGCACAGACTGATCGCTTGGATCTGTCTGAATTGCCTTCACAACAGCGTCAAAGACCATTTGTTGGTCGCTGTTGAGTGGCGGAGGTTGACTTTGTTGTGGCTGATTTGCATTTGMTAGGCCTGGTGGCACGTTCAAATCATCATCYCCGAAGAAAAATTCTTCAACTGCCTTTTCAGTGTTCTTGGCAATAGAATTTGGCGGATCTGGCAAGCCGAAATGTACGCAGCTAAAGCCAAAATTGAACAACCGCCAATCAATGTCGGCAAGAGCCTGCAGCTCCTTTGCCAGACGTTGTTCCTTGCTGGCAATACCATGTGGATGGTACATATGGGCTTTGTACTTCTCCCACAATTCACGGGCATTGCTCGGTTGTCCAAAGACCAGGATGCTCACGAAGAGCCATCTCATTTGGTCTGGCCAACGGGATAATGACGCTTCTTCGAGCGTTTTATTCCAAACACGGTCATCTTCAAGGAGACCATGTTTAATAGCCGCCTCAATAAATGAGGTGCACGGCTGTTGGTTGACCATTTTCAAGTGGTCAGGATCGCCCGGATAGTGTCGCATGAGCTGATACAGCGCAAACCGTTCCGGGTCCGATGGTGGAACAGGAACAATCCGACCAATCGGGGGTCTTTTGGTTAGCTTTATTTTGTAACCAACCCATTTGTTTTTGACCCATCTGAACCGCTCGGGGACTTGTACAAAAAGCATGCCCTTAAATTCAGGGTTGTTCTTCCATTCAGTTTGCCATTGCTTCCAGTAGGCCGAACATGGCGTTTCTGGCAATTCGCCTTGCTCAATTTGTTGAGCTTTGCTCACCAGCTGACCAGCTCTGAACACAATTGGTTGCTGGTTTGGCAAATGAATGCTTAATTTGACAACGTGGTGCGAAAGTCTTACATATGCGATTGAATTAACAACCGCGTAGGCTTCCGTAGCACCACGGAAGTTCATTTTGGCATATTGAGCCGGCTCATCGATACCGATTTTGTTGCCGGACTCTTCTTTGCATTCGACATAGCAATGTCCTGGCCCTTTGAAAGGGTACTTTAGTGCGTATTTAATGTTTGCTTTGCTTCCATAGGCAAACAACACATTGTGGTGCACTCTGAACCGTAATAAAATGAACGGGTTAAATGGCACCACATGCGAATTGTCATAAATGAGTTTATTGACTTCAATTTGGGCACCACCCTCTGCTGGGCTTGGCCGGAAGTATACGGCCGGCCTGTCCGGGTGCAGTATGGTACATTTAGAGTACGTGGCAGGAAATCCCTTTTTGCACCGCCCAGTTTTAGGGTCTTTTGGTCCACACCAGGTGTCACTGCATCTGTGCAGTTGCATGTGTATTAATTCGCGAATTTCGCGATGCATTTGGGCAATTGGCGTATCGTCATCTTTGTCAGGCAAAGATGGAATATGTGCCCATATGTACTCTTGAATTACTTCTGGAATTGCGTTCAGGTCAGTCTGAGCCACAATGTGGGCATGTGGACCGCCACGCCCTTGAAACTCCATAGATTCGCCCGAACCAATGATCGTTCCAAAATAATTCTTCTCGTACAGCTCTTGACGGAAAACAGCAATTTTGCTGCACCAAACGCGCATCCAGAGATCGAAACGGTCAGTAAATACTTGACCGTTTTTATACAGATTTTGTTTGAACTCTGGCCATTCTCTGTTGTTGGTGAATGTGATGAACAGACGCGCTTTTTTTGCATCGTGATATCGCGCGAAGATTGTGTTGCAATCTTCATACATCTTCTTCCAATATTGAAGAGAGTTCACATTCTTCTCAGAGAGGCGCACAACACTGCCAATGTCATCAACACTTTTGCGTAGTGCATTGGGGTTTTGGCGTGCTTTCTGCTTATTGTATTGGTTGATCAAATACTGCAGCAAGTTGCGTGGAGTGCTGATCCGCAGGTCCATGTCTGGCCTGCGCAAAAAAGTGGCTATCTGCCAGTCAATTTTGGCAGCCTGATCGAGGATCCAGCGTTGACCAAGGCCACCACCACATGTCAATATGTGATGGTATCCCAACGCAACGTCATTGTCCCTTATTGCGAGATAGTACTTGCAATAATCTCGCAGGGAAACAAATTGCCTTGCTTTTCCAAAGCGCCCGCTAACTGACGATGTGCCAGAAGCAACAGATCCAGCATCAGACAATGCATCAGAGTCTACTGCGCATGACTCAAGATCAGAATCGACATCCGAGTCGAACAAATGATCCATGCTCACGTCGCTTTTACGCTTTCGTGAGGGCGGTTTGGCATATTTGATGCCTGTCGTGTATCCATCATCACCCAACGGTTTTATCAATGGATACGCCAAGCTGTCCGTCCATGGACTGAAGGGAGCTATTTCATTAAGCTGCCCTTGCTTGTTCTCGACCCAAATTCCCTTTGGTGGAGGAGCTCCACTGGGATCCGCATGAATTGCAAACATGCCCTCGCCCGATGAGGGTGTAATGATTTGGTTGGGATGCAATTTTGGGTCTTTTAATGCTGCAGGAGTTCTACGCTCGTGCAACAAAGTCATGCGGAAGAAGCGCAATTCTTCCGCTTTCTTCGTCTTAAAAAGATCATGCAATTGTTCGCGAGCCTGTTTGTAGGCTTTCGCAGCAGGATGTTTTTCCTGGATCATTTTTTCCAATGACTCCAGCGTTTTTTCATTGAGCTTGTGACCTTGAACAAACTCATCATTGCTTGTTATCTTTTCCCCCGTAAAAGTGGGGTTGCTTCTTCGCTGCTCCATGGCTTCGACTGGATCCAGTATGTAGAGCTGGCCGAAGCCAGGTGTCTGTGTGGATCCAGCCTGCATGCTGCTGATACGCCGATGGAATTCTCCGTTGAGAATTACAGCCATCGGACCACCAGCGGGGCATGGCTTGTTACCAGCGGAAACGCTGGCAAATTGAAGCAGGTTGTTGTAGCGCGACATGTTTCGGACAAACTCCTTGCCCTCGCGGGTTTGGTTGTCCCCCACAATGAGCTGTTTGAGCTCATCAGGATGTGGGTTCAATGTCGGCAATGCAACTCTCCCTTGACGGCAGCAGATGTTGCTGTCCTCGTGCTGGAAGAGATGTGCTCCACAATGTGGGCACTTTTTTRCTCCGAGCTCACCAGAATCAGAATAGTCTGGGAAATGCTTTGCTGCCGCAGCAGCGCAGTGCCAKCCCTTATGGACCATATYGCAACGCTTTGTCAKKCGCGTTGTTGATCCAAYCCCTTTTGRTGGGGGCGCGCGTTTTGCTGCMGGCGATGGAGACCGACTGAGTGAGTTGCTCAGCCGTTTAATGCGCYAAGAACGCCTTGGTGGTGTTRTTGGCRMTTTGAAAATTACTTCACCYGCCTGCGCGATTGGTTCTTGCGCTTGGCAAGATTCAACAATCAAAGCAAGTTCGTCTGCTTGATTTTCGCCAGGCAATTCTGCCTCAGCTAGGACAGCATTCATAGCCGCCGAGGCTGGATGCACTGCCTGTTCATGCAGTGGAGGATCAATGAAGAAAATACTTTCTTCCACCTTTTTCTCCTTGGGCGGAACATCGACGATCATAATATCGTCGGAATCATCGTCCAATTGTACATTTGATTGAACAATTTTGGAAGTTGATTGCACATCTTCCATTRCCAGCCTGTTMAAAAATGGYCAGGGRGACGCTACACCCTCCCTAGGATGATATGYCACWTMATCAGAGCTGTAAAGKTSYTTRAAGTGCCACAAAATCCTTTTCTTTTCAAAATTGAGATTCAAATTTTTCAAAATGAATGTTTTTGGGCTCATAAGCCAGGACTCTGCATACAAGCAGACAAAATAGCCACAGCTAAATCCGTCYTGCTGCGGAGTCAGATTCACATTGTCAACATAATCAATAGAAATTGATTCAAACGTTGTTGARGAAATCTCGGCAATTATGCCTTTTATGAGATTGGACTTTTGTAAATCCAGAATGGACATTTGCAGAGAATCTGCAAAAAATGTTCCCGTTTCAACATCATGGATGAGGATTGTCCAATGCCCAGGAAAGTTGATCGGCATAAGGATCACTTCTGCCGGCGTGGAAGCATCGAATCCAAATGTGTAGTTCCGATATGAACCACGAACTCTGGAAACCGCCGCATCAAAGACAATCGAGTCCAGCACAACAACTTTCCGTTGTGAAATGCTGGCCAAATAGGCCAGATACATGGCAATAAAGCCATCATTGAGCCATTCCTTGGGATTGTTCCAGCAAGTTTCAATGAATCTGGGCCCAGACGACGTAGCATCATCTTGGTATAAGCCAATGGCAGCCCATCTCCAAATGCGGCAGTTAAAATTTCGCGTTACAGCAAAATTTATTTGAACAACATTGAAATCAGTGTGTTCTGGCACATCCCCAGATGTGCACGCAACTTTTTCCAATTTAAGGTTGGCATCCACTTCCTCAAGTGGTTCTTCAACCTGCATTGTTTCACTTCCAACAATGCTTTCATCCATAATTGAGCATTCGCTCTCCGAATCAACAGTTTTGGCTCTGCCTGGACCTCCCTTTTTTTTAGCAGGCCGCCCGCGTTTCTCTTTTGTAGAAACGGGCGTTGAAGCAATGGCTTCCCTAGTCATTTTTTGGTCATATTCAAAGACCTTTTCTTTTTTAAGGCATGGCGAACCTGTCGCATTTTCAGCCACTGTTGAGCTCGGGGTGTCTGCCAATGACACGCCTTTATTTCCGGCTTTAGGGGGTCTGCCCCTTTTCTTCCCCATAGATGAAGCCGGAGTGCTTATCTGCAAAGCACTTATTTTGGGCGTTGTGCCCTGGGATGCCTCATTCCCAACTGCACTCCCATTGCAGTCCAAAGGACTATCTGGGATACATGAGCTACCCGGGCTGACAGACCGATCTGCTCGCCGCTGGTATCGCTCAGTGTTCTTCTTTCTCAACTTTTGTTGTTTAGAAGGCATCTAAAAACAAAAAGTCGGCATTGAATATGTGACTGTGGTAAAAATAGGTAGGCTAAAATTGACCATTAAAGTGCACAAAATAGAAATATTTATGCAAATAAAATAAATGGTTTATCACAAATTCTGCCTCCCGCATAATGCCACGATGTGAAGACGTCCTGTAGCAATCTGCCACCCAGGAGTCACATATCCCAAATAGTCAAAAAGTTATCTAGGGTGCAGATTTCTGGGCCGTCACCTCAATCTCCTGAAGGAGCAGGTTCTGGCACCTTTTATTCTTCTGGGTCGTCACCACAATCTCCCAAAGGAGCAGGTCCGGTCACCCTTTATTCTTCTGGGTCGACACTACAATCTCCCGAAGGAGCAGGTCCCGTCACCCTTTGGGTCGTCACCACAATCTCCCGAAGGAGCAGGTCCCATCACCCTTTGGGCCGTCACCACATCCCCCGAAGGGGCAGGTTCAGCGAATGCTTACCCTTTTTGATAACTCATAAATCCTACGGTACCTCTCACCAGTCCACCCAACCGTGAAAAGTGCTGGCCAGGCTTCGCCCCGGATGTTGGCAGGCACCGATGGGGAATTACGAGCAATCAGGGTAAAGCATAACAAAGAGAATTTATAAATTTTGTGCGACACATGCCCCGATGGGCCAGTCAGCGAACCATTTTTGGTGCGACACATGCCCAGATGGGCCAGTCAGCGAACCATTTTTGGTGCGACACATGCCCCGAAGGACCAGTCCGCGGACCATTTTTGGTGCGACACATGCCCCGAAGGGCCAGTCCGCGAACCATTTTTGGTGCGACACATGCCCCGAAGGGCCAGTCAGCGAACCATTTTTGGTGCGACACATGCCCCGAAGGGCCAGTCGCGAACCATTTTGGTGCGACACATGCCCCGAAGGGCCAGTCGCGAACCATTTTTGGTGCGACACATGCCCCGAAGGGCCAGTCAGCGAACCATTTGGTGCGACACATGCCCCGAAGGGCCAGTCAGCGAACCATTTATGGTGCGACACATGCCCCGAAGGGCCAGTCGCGAACCATTTTTGGTGCGACACATGCCCCGAAGCCATTTTTGGTGCGACACATGCCCCGAAGGGCCAGTCAGCGAACCATTTTTGGTGCGACACATGCCCCGAAGGGCCAGTCCGCGAACCATTTTTGGTGCGACACATGCCCCGAAGGGCCAGTCCGCGAACCAAATTGAAAATCTCTTTGTGTCCATAATGCTTGATTCATAAAAAAATAAATATCCAAAACATTAATGCCATAATTGATTTTTTGTTTAGTAAAACAAACKAAAAATTCCAAACCATTAAACTACAAATAAGTATTTAAATTCAAAAACAAAAGTGAAAAATCAAACTATCAATAATTACTAATTGCGTTAAAATCTATGTCTTCAATTTAGGATTTAGTTAATTCAATCAAACTAAATCAAAAATCAATTGCTTGGCATTAATGCATAATGATCGCCACATTTAAAAAATTGCACCATAATACACACAATGATGAGACAAAAAATAAAAAGACCAATCGAGAACATCGATTACAATTGGTTTAAAATGATCATCGCTCAAAAATCATGAAAAAGCTCAATAAAAGTTCGTCGATCAATTTCAAAAAAACTTTAACAAAATTTAACTAATCGAGATTCCGAGCTCACAAAAAAATCTTGAAAAATTTAGGCCGAGATTGCGGTAAATCTCGTCAGGTTCTTGATTAGTCTTTTCTCTTGCAAAAATCATCATGTATTTGCAGTTATTTTAATTTTTAACCCACCACCGCCTCCGTTAGCGAAAATGCGAAGGTTGAATCGCCAAACATTTCTTCTTTCCCGCTGGTTGCCCATTTGTTGTGGGATGCTGTTGATGCTCACTGAGTTGATCCTGTAATAAATATTATTGAGCGTTGTTACGAAAATCGATTCAACCCCATATTTAAACATTTTTTTAAAAGAAATTTTAAAAAATTACATTTTAAATGCTMTTGGTTAGAGCTTAAGAAAAATCCAATAAACTCCCAAAAAAAAACTCTAAAAGTCGAGTCGACTTTTTTTTGTTGTATTTTGTAGCCCCCCACAAAAATTTTGAATTTTTTAATGGATTTTGTTGAGAWTGGTAATAAAATGACAATTTGGAAAAATTTTTATAAATTTTAGTAACATTTTTTGATCAAAAAATTTATGCTAGACTCGGGTACCCACCTCCAATGTTCAGTRGAAAGTGCAGGAGCGCCAAACATTTCTTCGTGACCTGCTGATCACACATTTGTCGTGGGATGCTGTTGATGCTCACTGAGTTGATCCTGTAATAAATATTATTGAGCGTTGTTACGAAAATCGATTCAACCCCATATTTATAATTTACATCCGCCATGGGAGAATGTTATTAGGACTTTTAATTAAAAAGCGCAATTCTTTGTTTTTTAGCAAAAATTAATTTAAAAAATATTTGTGACACAAAAAAGAAAAAACGCCAATTTTGGCACTTTTGATGGTCATAATTTTGTCGGCTTTGTCCAATCGTAAAACTTTAGCTTCAACAAAAGACATAAAAAAATTTTTAAGGATATTTTTTAAAGAACTCATTTATACAGCTAATGAAATAAATAACAATGAAAATGTTTTTTTGACCGTTTGTTATAAAAAAATCGATTAAACAGCAAAAAGTTTTGGAAAAATATTTATATATTTTAGTAACATTTTTTGGTCAAAAAATTTATGCTAAAGACTCGGGTAAACCCACCTCCAATGTGCAGTCAAAAGTGCAGGATTTCAGTTTGTTGCTGATCACCAAATTGCACGTGCGCACCACGTGAGCCAACGCGTGCAAACAGTACAGAGGCTAAAAAATTGATAGCAATTTTCTTCAGGTTTAAATGCGACAACAAAAAACAAAACAAATGCAAAAAAAAAGTTTATTTACGAAATAAATTTTTTTGGCTGTTTTGCAACAAACGAACAAAAAGGTTTGGTTTCCCTGTTTTTCAACAGATAATTAAAAATTCATAATTTTTTTTTGTGTCAAAAATGTGAACAAAAATGGAATACAGAGGGAATTCAGATCAGGGGTTCGGAATTTCGTAGTAAGAGAGAAAAATTTTGTTTCACGTTAGACATTACAAAAAAAAAGCATTACAGCCCCACAAAAATTTTGTAAAATATCATTCTAAAATGCTTTCYGTTAGAGTAGTTGTTCAGCTTTTTGGACCAATTTTCTTAACAAATATTGAAATTTTCAAAAAAGTTTGAATTAAATTTTATTTGTGAAAACTTGGAAAGAAAGCATTTACATTTAAACAGCAATTGCCCTACCATTTCTCTTCAACGCGTCGATGTTCTGTTGCTGTCGTTTTTGATGCCCCTCCAATTCGGCGAATTTGTTGGCATTTAACTGTTTCTGCACCTCCAATTCGACGAATTTGTTGGCATTTGACTGTTTGTGCTCCTCCAATTCGACAAATTGTTGGCATTTGGCTTAAGAAAGGCGTTAAAAATATTCAAAAATACATGACTGAGTTGAACCTTAAAAAAACAAAAATTTAAGAAATCCGTTAAGAATATACAAAAATACATGTATAAAGCTTAAAATTATTACTGAAGTTTTAAAATATCGGTTCAACCGCACATCAGAAATTTAAAAGATTTTTGATTTTTTAAATAATAAAAGTTCTGTTTGAGGCAAACAGAGCAAKTATGTATATTGATTGAATAAACTTCGGGTCTTCAATCTATCACTTCCAACTCARAAATATAACAGAGAAGCAGAAAAATAAAATAATAATTCTATGGGTTGCAAACTATGCAATGGATGCATCAGAATTTTGCGTTATCACTCACTTTCTCTGACGTGTCTACCCATAATCTCTCAATTTAGCGTACTGTTTCGTTGCATTTATTTTCTCTAGATTTTGCCCAGCCAAAAAAATGAAAATTCCAAAAATTCCCAAATAACCCCCAAAAATATTTTWAAAAAATCGGGAATAATCATTTTAATTATTTAAAACTCTTTTCGCATCGCTACAACTACAAAGAAAGTCGAAAAAAATAATTATTTTTTTCGATTTCATCCCAAAAGGGGGGACCCTTTGGTCTTGAAATCCAAAATCACTTTTTTGATCATAACCCGGTTTAGTCCCAATGATTTAAATCCAACTWAAATAGTTTCTAATAGAGAAAAAAATTAGCTATTTAACTAATATGAATGTTTTTGAAAAACTCAATTCAAAAATATATTATGATTTTTTTTGTGANACTAATATGAATGTTTTTGAAAAACTCAATTCAAAAATATATTATGATTTTTTTTGTGAAAAATTCAATTTTTTCGAAAAATTTACCATAACTTTATCATTTCAAACCCTTTCATCAAATACTTCTGATTGAAAAATAGCGCGTATTTTTGTGCCTTTTATGAAACCAAATTCATTCAAATTGATCTTCTTTCAGAAAAGTTATAAATTTTTTACTCATTCCTCCAATTCGCCCACTCAAAAAAATGAAAATTCAAAAAATTTCCAAACAACCCACAAAAATATTTTTAAAAACTCGGAAATAATTTAAAAGAATTTTAGAAATTGTTTCCACTACCGTACATATTAAAAGAAAGTCGGAAAAAATGATTTAAGCCAAGCGGATTCGAACCCCCACCCGACCCCCCACACCCCACCACTAACCATTCCGCCACCGGTGCACTTGGCTGGCAAAAAGCACTTTTCGGAATTTTCAGGCGAAATAAACACCAATCGATAGCTCTCGAAAAGTTGGGTTTTGAAAGCGATCTTTGTTTCGCCTGAAATTCAGTCCAAAAAAAGTTAATGACAAAAAACCGAAAAACCTTCTAGGGGGCCTAGCTTGAAAATTTCAAAAAATTTTCGAACCAACTAAACAGCATTCGACGCAGCTTTCAAAACTCTACAATAAAGAAGAAAATCGCAAATCAATACAGACAYACCAAAAAAAGTTAGGGACAAAAATCAATTTTTGAAAATTCGACCCAGCAATTTTTCCACATTTTTGCAGACCAGGGTTTAGCTCTGATCAGAAAGTGATCAACAGACAAGTTGTCGGAAACATTCCAACTTAAAATCCTCCCAGCAAGTGTTAAGCGATTGGGGCAAAAAGAAAAGAATTTCCCTTTGTGCAACTGCCGTTGTGACACACAACCCGCTTCCTGGGACTCAGTCGTCCACCGTACTGAAAAATCCTTATTTTTCCCAGATGCACGACAAAAAGTTGAAGAAGTAATCCACAACTTTCCAGGGGCTCCCGATTCCCGGAAGAGAGTTCTTCTTTTTCGGCACGAAACTCAAGTTCATTCTAACATATATGTAACCTTTTTTTAAAATCAGAAATGCAAAAATTTCGAAAAAAAAAATTTCGGATTTCGAAAATACCGGGATTTTT
Organism: Globodera ellingtonae; assembly: GCA_001723225.1. NCBI lineage: Eukaryota > Metazoa > Nematoda > Chromadorea > Rhabditida > Heteroderidae > Globodera > Globodera ellingtonae. Next base: position 142,335 of record MEIZ01000054.1, read on the forward strand.
GGCTTTTCGGATTTCGGATTTAAAATCGTTTCGGATTTTTAAGATTTTGCCCATCCCTGGTGCACACCTTATAAATTAATGAGGTAGAAAATTTATTAAAATCAAGCCTATTCAAAATATTTTTTTCTAAATTAATTTATATTTAAAACAAAATTTATTTTTCTTAATATTTAAACATT
>MEIZ01000054.1:164086-179486 GCA_001723225.1 Globodera ellingtonae
TTTTTGAACATTTTGTAAAGTGTCCTTATTTTTGAAAGCAAAATGCCAGCAAAATCTTATTTTTGACCTTCACTGTCCTTATTTTGCAAAATTTTCGATGGCACCCCTGCATTAAACGGAAACTTTTCAGCATTCACTGTTTTTGTCGTCAATCAAACTACACTGGATCGCCATTTTCTCCATTAATTATAAAGTGAATACGAAAAAATTCATCCAAAATTGCCCCGGCGGCGTAATGGTCGAAAAGCGTTAGATCCGGCATCAGCCTCATGTTCAGAGCGTTCATATGCTTACAATTTCCCGGGTGTACAACGAAGCGTCCCGCCAATTTCGAAAACTTTCGCCTGTGCCAAAGCAAATTTAGACAATAAAAGTCGGGGGGGGGGGGGGGACAATGTTTAAAATTCGAACGGTTGGCAAAGCAGCTCGAACCACAATTGGGCATTCGGATCGCCAAAAAAGACCGTCGAATCACTTAAAATTTTGTTTATTTTAAAACGGACATTCTGCCAATTTTGTGCCAGAATATTAGGAATTTGGTTGTCACCCCCGACGTCGAGGTTGAGAATTGCGGTGCTATCGGGGTCGGGGTTTCCCAATTTGGTGTCGGGGTTCGGGGTTTTTTAAAAAATTTTCTCCATTAGGGGTCAAATTTTATGGAGGAGATGTCAGGCGTCGGTGAAATTTTACAAAATTTGGCAATCTTTGTTAAGAAATTGAAGCAAAAATTCAGAAGATGTGATGTTTTTCAAAAAATTTTTTTTTGCACATGAAACAAATTGGTTTAAAGTACACAAGAACGTCAGCCAAAACCCCCAGAAAAAATGAATTTCGGGGTTTGCGGGGTTGAAGTGTCTGGGTCGGGGAAACCCTCAAATGGGCTAATTTGCGGGGACGGGGTCGGGGTCGGGCTGACAACCCTATTTAGGAACCATATTTTTTCTTAACAAAACACTTAAGTCAAAAGGTCAAGCAGTTCGATGCATTTCAACAACAAAAAAAAAAATTAAAACAAAATTATAAATTAATTTGTCACCCAAAATGGCGGATTTTAATTTCACCTTTGATGTTTTGGTCCGTCATTGCACAAATTGCTGTTGCATGTGTAACAAATTGCCTTTCCACCCGAACTTTCACAGTCACTTCTGCGTGATGGACAATCCATGCTAAAGGGTCGTTCGCAGCCACCGGAGCCAATATCTGAAATTTGAATTTGGCACAAATTTAATGCGAAAATGAATTTGGCCCTTTTCATTAGCATGGTAGGGCAAACCGTGGGTTTCGGTTAAGTAAGGCTTTAAAAAAGTTGTTTTCAACATTTTAAATAAAAATTTTCGAAAAAACCTGTTAACCAAGTAACAAAATTATAAACCGGAAGCCAAAATCACGGTTTAAAACCGGGATTGTCCTACCCTACCTTATATTCATAGTTTTTTACAGGTTGGTAGATTTAATTTGGTAATTAAAAATGTTATTAGTTAAAACTAGGGTTGGACGGGACCTGGACTTTTAGAAAAACCGGGACCGGGAGTAAATTTGGTCCCGGTCTAACCGGGACTACTGGACAAAAACAAGAAGAAAAAAATGCTTAGTAAAAACCCGGGGCCATTATAAGAGCATTTTAAAGGAATTTTGAAAAACCGGGACTAAAATTTCAGTACCAAAATGGAAAAAATAGACCATTTCAGTACTGGTCCCGGTCCCGCCCAATCCTAGTTAAAACTAATTGATGCACTTTTTAAATTTTAAAAAATTTCAACTTTTTCCATCACTGCCCAAGCATTGTGCATAAGCGCAACGATGTTGCTTCTGCGTGCAAGTTTCCATGCCCGAAATGTTTGTTTTATTGCCATTTTCCTCCCTGCCCTCGAGCTCCGCCGGCGCAAAGACCGCCACATGGCATTTTAGACCTTTTTTTGTTGAAAAATTTAAATATTTTTAATTTAATTCCCCAAAAGGTCACCATCAGAAGAGGGCACAACGCCAGAAAGAAGGTAGACAAGCAAATAAAAGTGAGGAAACATTATCCTAAAGTCAATTTGCACATTTATACGGGCTACCGCCCGGTCCTCGAATCGTCCCCCGAAGGGTTTTATGACATTCTGTATGGCACGAGTTGGTCGAGCATTATACCCCAAAAGAAAGCTTTCGATGAGTAAAGGCTATCGCCAAAAACTGAATGGTCAAAGCTCAAAAAAATAATAAGAAAAAGGAAGTTTTTCTATTTTATGGGGGCATAACTCTTTAAGCTCTGTGCATTCCTCAAAGATATGCTTGAAGATTAAGCTTTCATTTGGTAACCCAATTAATGATCACAAATTTAAAAACTGAATGTTTGAAACCTTTATGGGACATTTTGTAATTTTAATATAGTAGTAAAAACAGGCAAAATGGTAACCCCAGGCCAGGCGAGAATTGGACCCCGGATCCTTGGCGTGTTGATCAGCTTCCCACTCAAGCTATTGTTCAAACTGTTCAAACCGGCTGCGCTACCGGGGCTCCCACTAGCTGATTCCCATATGCTTGTTATGGGCACGCCTTGAGGCGGTTTAACCCTGGGGCGGGGAACATTTTCCTACAATATTAACCAAAAATTTTATTAAAAAAATTATTTTAATATAATAAATCTATCAAAAACATTGGAAATCAAATTAAACAAATTGAAATAATGCGATTTAAGTTAAAATGGCCAAAGTTATAGGGGGGGGGGGCAATCGCATCACATAGCTTTGTGAAGAAGAGTTGGTCGTCATCGGTGAAATTCTGCTGCTGACAATTCCGACGGTTCCCCCAATTTCCCCTCCCCCCCAAGCCCTAAAAACACTCCGCGGAGAGATGGTAGCCACAGATAGGCGGTTAAGCATCATTATGTATTGTTTTTTTCTAATTTAAGCCATTATGGCGGTCAATCGATTGCTAATTATGCTCTTGAGGACAAAACGTCTGTTTAAAACAACGGTTTTAAGGGAAATTACTTATGTTTATTAAAGAAAAAAGTTTTTCTTCTTAAATAGTGGAAACATTGGTGCGCGGTTGGTTGGTCCATGAAACATTGCTTCGAAATTTTCTCATTTTGAATATTCCCAACCCAACCAAACATTTCTTACAAAAACAAATATTTTAATTTACAAATTCGACCCCTCCAAATCAGAACATTTTTTATAAATAAGAATAAATGTGATTACCAGGGCTGGCACTTTTAGGTAAGAAAAATTGGAAAATAGGTACCTAAATAGGTGGGAAAAAATGCCAAAATAGGTACCAAATAGGTACAAAAATAGCTAAGTAAAAAATTTTTACCGAAAATTTTTAAGGTGTTTTGAGCATATTTTGGCATTTTTGACCGAAAATTTGGAAACATAGATCTAAAATTCATCGATTTCTGACTGTTTTTAAAAAATAATTCATATTTAACGATAGCCTAAAAAAATCAATAAAAAATAAACTCGCATAAAAATAAGGCAAAAAATGGCTTAGAGCACTAAAATTGGCATTTTTCGGTGCATATTTCGGTATTTTGGTGCATATTTTGGCCTTTTTTTGGTATTTTCAGCAGAATTATATTAAAAAAATTAAAAAACCTGAAAATAGGTAACAAAAAGGTCGAAATAGGTAGAAAAAAGGTACTAGGTAATAGGTAGAAAAAAGCCGAAATAGGTAAAAATAGTTATTATAAAGTCCATTCTAGGAGCCTCAAATTGAGCTAAAAATGTGTTTTTTGTTAACTCAGTGTTCCAAGTTCGCAGAAAAAATAGGTATTTACCTAAAAGTGCCAGCCCTGGTGATTACTAATCTAAACTTTTTGTGTAATTATAAAATTTAAAAAAATTAACGAGGTTTTTGCCTTTGATAATATATAAATATGAATTTTTGGAAATTATGCTGTCTAATTTGCTGACCTACCTTTATTGCTTAAATGAAATACCCTCTAGCAAATCAAATAAATTTTAAACCACCAAAAAAAATCTGATGGAATTCATAAACTTTAATACATATTTCAAGCAAAAAACAGAATATAAATAAGCAATTAAGTATATTTTAAATTACATTTCTTAAAAGAATTTATAATTGTTATTTTATCAACAAAAATTGTTTGGTCCGGATCAGCTTATACCCAGCCACAGGCCTCGCATCGAACACGGTCGCAGGAATATTCCGGACGCAGCATTCCAAGCACACTTTTCAGTGCATCATAACAATTATTGTTCAACAAACTAAAAATTTTGTTCAATTAATTATTGCTTAAATCAATTAATTTAAGCAAAATAATTTTATTTTAAAATTTATATTGACCAACCTGTAGCCTTTCGGGGCTTTTTTTATAACGTATCCAAGGGCAAGACTGTGACTGGGCCTTTGCCAGTTCCATGTGGCGGCCAGTTGGCCATAGTTCACGTCCGGCCGAGGTCTGGTCACAACAGTGCCACGGTCGTCATTTTTCTCGATGAAATATATAAACAAAAAGCAAAATTTAAAATTATAATTCATAAAAAAACATACTCGCGATCCAAATGTGTTCTGATATGGACACCGACATGCGGGATTAAATATAAACGCCAGCCAACACGCTCCTATAATTAGGGATATGTTTTAGCATACTATATCGTATGCTTTTGCCATAGTTGGTGCCAGTGCCATAATTCAAAAATATTTTCAAAAAAAAACATGAAAATAAAAATTTTTCACATCAAATTATCGGGGGATTTAATGACCGCGCTGAAATGGCAGGCTTAAATAACCGGCGCTTGAGTGGCGTTGACTTGGCCTACCATGTTAAACTAATGGACTTCAAATTCTTTTTAAATTTCTAAAATACCTACATAATACGTGTAGGTAAATGCTTTAAATGTTGGCCATTTTTGGAGCATTTTTGATGGATCTGTTCCCTACCTCTAATTAAAGAAAAATGATCCAAAAACTGAAAAAATTAATTAATGTCAACGAAAAATTCTCTCTTAAAATCACTTTAAGGATGGATGTATTGAACTATGCCTTTACGATTGGACACAAATGTACTAAAAGGTTATGGCCAGAAACTTCAAAATCACGATTTTTGGGGTTATATGGCCCTAACCAGAGTCGGTTGTTCTTCGTTTACGTCGTTCTCCAAGCCCACCTGAAAGCACCGGTATTCGATCACCCTCTCGTATGCCCAGTAGGAAAAGCTGCTCATTTGGTTGGCCCTCGTGATTTCGTTAAGCACAAAAACGGAGGACGACGACATCGCTGACGAAGAAGAGCTCGAGAAACTCCATGCGCCCAACTTGTGGCACTTCAAAAGCAATGCCGCCAAAATGAGAAGGACCAATTTCATTGTAGCTGGCCAAAAAGAACCTCTTTTTCCTTAATGATCAGAGTGATTAGTTAGGATAAGAAGCCGATCAAAGTGATCAGCTGGGATAAGAAGAGTTGTGGAGGTGCTGGGCCCGTGGGGAAGAGTTTGGGAGTGCGCACCTTCACAGCAATTACCTCGAAATTTGCGGTTCAGAGTTTATTTAGCAATAAAATGCCAACATAACAATGATCGAAAACGAACTCCGAGAGAAAGATAGAGTGACGAAGTTGGCTGAGGTGGGGGCTGTATGGCGGCTCCGTAGAGGGGAGGGAGGGTGAGCTTGAAGGGGAAAACTGAAAGGAAGGATGGCCCCTTCTGTTGTGATCAGTGCTTCCATTATAGCGGTTGGAATCCATTAGCCGCGGGGTGGGACATAACGAACGGTGTTGGGCAGATTGGAATGTAGATTTGATGAGTGGTGGGAAATCGGAAATGCGAACAGGGGTAGGGTTTCACGTGTATCCTTTATGGACCAATAGATTTTGTCCTTTGGCCATATCTTGCCTTATAGAAGCCGATCAGAGTGATCAGCTGGGATAAGAAGGCGATCAGAGTGATCAGCTGGGATAAGAAGGCGATCAGAGTGCTCTGCAGGGCTAAGCAAAGCCGTGAAACTTTGGGGGATTATTAATAGGGAGTAATAATTGTCCGTTTTGGGGTTCAATTAAACACTCTTCTCCCTCCCAATTTGGGTGAACTAAGATTTGATCAAGAATAGGGTTTTAGCGAGCAACAAAAAAATGTTGATTGAAATGAGAACAAAATCTCCCTTACACCCGGATTTTTTAAAAAAAATAAATTGAAAATTTGACAATAATTTTAATAAATGTTCTATTATTTTAATTAAAATCAAAAAAACTCCGCGGTCACTTGGGGACCTTCCCTTTGTAAAGGGTAAAGACTAATTTTAATGGCTTAAAAAGTCCAGCCCTTCACAAAATCAAAAAAGCAAATAGCAGATGGAAATTAAGAAATGAAAAATAAATACAAAAATTTGTGTTTGTATTGTGCGGAATTGAAATGGACTAAAAAGACATTTGAATTTGAAAACGATGAGAATGGAATGATTGGATGGAAGCTGGAAGCACATCCCAGCCTTTTTTTCCGATGCTAAGTGCCGATCGAGATCAGAGGGAGAAGCATCGGCCTTATCCGTTTCGCATCCGGTCCGAAGATCGAATTGTCCGAAGGTCAAAAGTGTTGTAACTTTCTTCACCCTAAACCAGGGATTGGGTCTTAAGCATCGGAGCATCAAAAAATCCTCATCTGATACCTAAAATCCGCATAATCAACAAATTCTTAATTTTTGTTAGTTTTTGTGACCTTAACTTTTTAGGGGTTTAAACAATTGTTTAGCTTATGTTGAGAGCTTTTGAATGGATCAATTTGTGTTGGGGTGGAAATTGGGTGGAACGGCTCTTTTGCCCCAACTCAATTCTTCCCGAATTAATTCTAAAAATTTATTCCGCAAAAGCCGAGAAAAGATTGACAAATTTTGAAGGTTTTCACGCATAAATTGACGGTTTTGGTCAGTTTTAACACATTTTTTAGTCCATATTTTGCTACTTTTTGGGGTTTTTGGTCAATATTTAGGGGGGTTTTTGGTCAATATTTAGGGGGGTTTTTGGTCAATGTTTTAGTCGATATTTCACTTTTTAGTCAATATAAATCATAGCCCTACATCATCGGGGTCAGCATTTGCCCTCAAGTAATCAAAAATTCAAATATAGGATTAATATTGGAGATTAATTTCAAACACTGAAAGTTACCATCTTAATTTTTGGTCAACATTTGCTTATTAAATTAATATATAATATTTTTTGTATTGTTATTCTTATCTTAATTTAGGTATAAATTTTTGATTTTGTCAGCGATATTAATGCCGATTCACTTCCAGTATTGGAGACAAACCAGCTAATTATAATTTAGAGCGAGATCGAAATTTTAATGAGAGGTCGGGATTAAAGAACCCGTATTTTATAAGGAGAAACAGGTCCCAAGACTAAGGGACAAAAATAAAGATTGGATGAAAATAACCAGATCATATCAGGGGTAGAGTTGGTCTGGAGCAATATCCCGACCGGAACCGGTCGGGAAATTCCCGGTTTTTGAAAAATCGGAATCCCGGATCCCGTCCCGGTCAGACCGGGACTAACCGGGAATAAATTACACCCTTAAGGATGGGATTTTTGAGCCTAAAATGCAGTTTGGTGATGTTCATAAAGAATCAGAAATTGCTGCATTTTACTTTTAGTCTAATAAAATAAGATAATTGTGGGCTCTCCACGAAAGTTTGTCAAAATTCATTCGATTAACATCAGATACACTAATTTATACAAAGTTACAATAAAATAATACAAAATTTTAAAAATGCGTCTACTAATTCTATCGATGAACAAAGATCCCCCCCCCCCAAAATACTTAAATCATCACAAAGTGTTTGATCCATAGTATGTTGAATGTTCCATCCGTTACGGTCATCCAAATCAAAATCATTTACTATTCTTTTCCTAAAAAATGACATTTCAAAAATCCAAATAAATATTTCATCAAAATTAAAAGAAAAAATTTATAAAATATAATATGCTACACAGACAAACCAATTTCTTCAAAAGCCTTCAAAAATAGTTCAGCTGATCAATTTTCTCGTTTTCAATTTCGTCGTGTAAAACTTACATTTTGTCAATAAAATGACTAAAATAATTTTGATTTATATTTTTTAAAATTTTAAAATTAAATAATAAAAATTACGGTCTTGATTTTGGGTGTTCTGTTCCATACTCAGTTTAAAACCCGCCCTTTTAAATGGTTTTCTTTTGATTAATAATATTTGAATAGTTTAATAATTTAATGCGCGTATTATTACGCATATTTTGCATCCACGGATTTGATGCAGTTGACAAGCGCATCCGCAGTGATGCGCGCCGAGTCGTGCGGCGCAGCACGACGGCGACGCCTGCACGGCGCAGTTTTTCGGCAACATAAAAGTGTTCGGCAAACATCGGCATGCAAAGCAACGGCTTTTGTGCATGCACCGCGTGCGCGTGTCAAATTGTGGCATAATGTGCACATTTGAATAAAAATTCGCGTCGAATTTCATGATCGACAGACCATTTGTTGCGCGTCATACTTCCAGATCACCGCCATTGACTCGAGCTTTCCCAGCCCTTGGACAATCGTCTTAAATTTGTCGATCGGCATTTTGGTTGGCTCCAACAAAGTGCCCATGCTGAACACAATGACCTTTTTGTTCTCATTGAACACCTTCTGGACATAATACTAAACTTTTTGGAATATTTATTAAAATTGATCAGCACAAATTTTAAACAAAAGGACTTCGTTGGACGTTAGCTGAGGCTGAGAATGGGCCATCAAATCATTCCTCCAATAAATTTGATTTTTTCTGGCAAAGTACCAAGTCGTAATCCAACGGGCGTCTGCTGTTGATGAAGAAATTGTTGGCATTTTTGAACAATTCCTTCAGCGAAGGAAAATTGTCATTTTTGAACAGCGTTTTGAACTGCTTGTCCTGCAAAAAATTTGCTTTAATTATTTAAATTATATTTGCAATAAAATTATTTTATTTTACCATTTGTTCATAAATTGTAGTAAAAATTAGCGAACTAGCACTATGCTCTGCTTTAAAAGCGTCACTTTTTCCAATCTTGCTGTCATTGTTGACCGTTGCCGCGAATACTTCTGTAAATTATTTTTTAAATTTTATTTTGAGCGATTAAACTTTATTAAGTTTATTAAAATGACCAAATTCCATTTATTCTAATGGGTAATTATATTTTAGGCACTAAAAACACAAAAAGTTCCAAAAATAGCACTAAAAGTCCGAATTTTTTTTGTTTGTTTTTTTGCTTGCGAGCAATTTTTGTACATTTATTGTCCCAAAAAAAGGCATTTAAAAGACACTAAAAAGTGGTTTTAACTCAAAATATTGTTTGGAATAAATGCTATTTTTGGGCTCAACTCTTCAAAGCGTATTCGCAACAACAACAACAAATAGCAAATGCCTAAAAATTCAGTGAACGGAAAATCGGTCACCGGAAAATTGGTTACCAGGATATTTTGAGCAACTCTAAAAGCTTAACTTTCTTTTGAAAAAAACTTCTTCAGATTAAATGCTGTAAATGGTAATAACTTCTTCGTATTCTGTAGACCTTTAACAATGTTGAAGGTGAAAAGTGGTTCGCTTCCAAGAAAACTTGGGCCCCTTTGCGCTAACTTTGTTTATACTAAGCCTAATTAGTTGCAATTAGTATCAATCGATTTTTATTCTTGTTGTCTGAGATTTTGATCTCTTCGAGTTGAGTAAAATAGCAAAAGAAAGCTAAGCTTTTAGAGTTGTTTGAAAAAAGTTAGAACGAAAAACTCGAAATATCCTGGTGACCGATTTTCCGAAACTCAAAAATTCTGTCACCACTGACAATAAATAAATGGGGGTTTCCCATTTTCACCTGGCACGCCATTTTTCAATATTTGTTTCTTATAGTTCAACGTTTGGCCCTCGGCATTTGGCCATTTGGCCTCGCTCATATAGTCGTACATGTGTGACATAATCGGAAAATTATGGATAAGCACAACATTTTTGATGCCAAGTGCATAGAACAGTGCCAAAGCGCCGAAATCCCAAACATCCATTAGGCCCACAGTGAACGGTGCATTCTCATGACGCCGTTTTAGTGCTTGCCAGCAGTTTCCATGCTTGACGATGTCTACAAATTGTTGGTAATAGTATAGCTGCCCCCCCCATTTTTTTAAAAAATACAATTTTTTTTTTCAAAGTTCGAGAAAAGGTGTTTGTTTCTAGGGGTTTCGGGAGCGTAAAATCCCGAATATGACATCTATTTCGATCAATTCCGACCCCGGAATCCGAATTCGACAAAATAAGTTTTAAAAAAATGTAAATTTTTGAAAAATTGTTCGAATTCGGGTTCGGGGGGTCGGAATTGATCGAATTTCTCGAACTTTAGCTATACTATTACCACATTGTTTTTTAATTGTTTAATATAATTCAACAAAATGATCAATCGCGTGATCTCTCTCAGACACCACCCACCCGCCTGCTGATTTCACTCACATTACCTGCAATCACCGCAAATGCTTCCACATAAAGGATTGCCGGACTTTGCTTGTAGTGCCGTACCGACCAGCCGCCCTGCTGGATGTTCTCCGGGGCCGGATCCATGAAGTCCGTGTCCGGTGGCGGACGCGCCATCCATTCCAACGTTTGCAGCGACAGCGGGCAAACTTGCAGTTTCAAATTTTGTTGCTGGCTCAGCTTGACAACCGACGGTGCCAGCGCGTTCGGTTTGCTCAACGGGATCAGAAAATGCTAAAAAAAAATTTTGTGAAACAAATTTATTTACTAACTCGAAATACACCGCGCTAACTTACAACATTATACCCACGTTCGGCTAGCAGGTTGGCTAAACGCACACTCAAGTCATAGTTGGTGTCCAAATAATTGGGCGCAATTTGCAAAATGTTCAACGCGTCAACGACAAAAGAAGCCAAAGAATAGACACAAATAACGAGTGCCAATGCCAAAAGGTTGCAGCACATTATTACACTCTAAATGAGATTAATTAGTTAGTACAATTCTTTTTTTTAAATATAAAATAGACTTAAACTCAGCGTTATTTAAAAATTTTATTTTTTAGGAATTAGGTCACTAGCAGCAGTAGCTAAAGCTAAGCTAAGTGAGATGTATCTAAATGGGAAAAATTTCCAGGAGTCGGTCTCCACTAAAAGAATTTATTAATTATATTATATTAAAATAAATGCTGGATTTCTTTGGCACTGACAATTTGGCATGATTTAAAAAGTGCATTTTGAAGGGTTATATTAAAATAAATGCTGGATTTCTTTGGCACTGACAATTTGGCATGGCTTAAAAGTGCATTTTAAAGGGTCCAACAAAGCATTGATTGCTTTTGTCAGCAATAAAATAATTCAAAATGTGAACATTTTTTTCATAATATTTATAAAAATGAATGAATAAATTATTACTAAAAAAAAGTCGAAAATTGCTATTTAAATGATCACGTCGGTTCCGAGCAATTCCTGGCTTAAGAAGCTAATATATAAAATCAAAATCAATTTCAAATTATGTGTTTAAAACTTTTTTAGTCATTTTAACGAGAAAATTGATCCGGCTGAACTATTTTTGAAGGCTTTTGAAGAAATTGGTTTGGCTGTGTAGCATATTATATTTTATAAATTTATATTTTATTCTATTAATTTTGATGAAATATTTATTTGATTTTTGAAATGTCATTTTTTAGGAAAAGAATGGTAAATGATTTCGATTTGGATGACCGTAACGGGTGGAGGGAACATTTCAACATGCTAATGGGAATCAAACACTTTGATGGATTTAAGTAGATTTAGGGGGATCTTTTTGTTCATCGACAGAATTAGTAAACGCATTTATTAAATTTTGTATTTATTTTATTGTTTGTATAGATTAATGCATCTGATGTTAATTGAGTGAATTTTGACAAACTTTCGTGGCGAGTCAACAGTTACCTTAATTTAATTGGATTAAAAAAAGGTTATAAACTCAGGGTGGGTTAGGCCTAAGCTAATGAACCACTAAGCTCAGGGTGGCTTAGGCTTAAGCCTAATCAACCACTAAGCTCAGGGTAGCTTAGGCTTAAGCCTAATGAAACATTTATCAAATTAAATTAAGGTAATTGTTGACTCGCCATGACTGGGCCCTATGATTTTCCAAACATTCTTCGGTTAAAACCAAAATTCGATTAGATAACCCATCATAGACTTAACTAGGGTTTAGCACCACCCCGACAAAATTCATAAATTTGGGGTCGGGATGTGAATCTAATGCGAAGCTCAACTGTTTATTATAAATAACTTGTAAATTATTTTTGCACGTAAATTAATTTTTAAAAAACCAATTTAAGTCAAAACATCAAATGTTTTTTTTATTGTAATTAAAAGCTGATCTGAAATTTTTTCTCATTGCCATCACATCATGTTTCGTTTGATAATGTTCTTCTGAATGCATTTTAAACATATTGAAAAGAATGAATTTAAATATTAAAAAATATCGTTTTAGATTCGCCTTATAATAAAATTTGATAATTGTCTTTAGTGTTCACATCGCCACAGTCAGTCACATCCAATGGACGAGCAAAACTGTAATAATTAGAACTCAGATTTATATTGCCTCCATTTCAAAATGGACAAAATTTCAATTTAAGGGCACATTTTTAGTTTAATGCGCGAAAATATTATGTCGACGTACCGTCAATTTTTTATTTTGTAAACGAAAAGCTGATCTAAAATTGCTTTTGATTGAAAATGTTCTGCTGAATGTATTTTAAACGTATTGAATAGAATGAATTTAAATATTAAAAATTATTTTTAGATTCTATCATTGTTTTAGTTTAAAAAAAAAGCTCTCTATATATTTTTTGAATTTATAAATGTCATTTTGATTATTAAAACTGACCACCAAAAAGGAGCAAAACGGTGGGAATGACGGCGCCGCCGCCGCCGCCCCGCGTTTCACCAGAGCCGGCTTCGGCATCGAATGCCATCAGTTCGATACGCAACGGCGGCGTCGGCGGCGGTGGCGGCGGTGGCGGCGGCGGTGGCAACGGTGGCAATTGCAGCTCGCTGTACTCCGGCCCACTATTGCACAGGTCCCCAGGGCACGATGCGCATTCACGCTTATCAGCATTTGGACAATTCTTGTTCATTTCGACCTCGGAGCATGAGTCATCGCCTTTCCATCCGCAACCATTGGCCACCCAATCGTCGTAACCATCCGCCGCTAGAAAAAATTGGAACAATTTTTTAGAGAAAATTTTATTGAGGGTAATTAAAACGGACGGTGACAACAAATTTTTTGACAAAAATTTGTGTTGGTTTTAATGAAAATTGCGTTGTTCAACGCATTTATTATCATGATCATTTTGATTTTGCGCCGAACACTGGCAAAAACTATGGGGAATCAAGCACAAGCAACTCTCCCATTTATGTGGCAGTGTTTAAAGTTATTAAAAATTAAAATTTAATAAATAAATTCATTTCAAACAAAGCAGTGGCTGTATTTAAATAAAGTGTTTTTAAAATTAATGAATTAATTACTTTGCTTACCATTTTTGCACCTGAAAGTGATGCACCCACGAGCACCGTCCTTCTGGCATTCCAAACTTTCAGTCTTACCGCTCTCCGGGGTTTTCATATCCCATACTTTCATGCTCGCTATTAGAGCATCCGGAATTTTGCCAACACGATGGGCGACACTGTGGGTACAGTTGTAACCTGTTTTAATAAAAGTCAAATTATTCGACCACCACCGGGTTTTAACAAATACATTATTTTTTGTTTCAAGAAAATTGGTCTAATTCGAAGTGCAATTCAAAATACCTAGGCTTGACATCGTGACCCCGAAAGATCAACCCCCTGAACCCAGACCCCAAACCCCAAGACGATTTTGGATCAATCCTCTAAGCCCAGGCCCTAAACCTCGAGACGATTTTGGATCAATCCCCTAAACCCAGACCCCAGACTCCAAACCCCAAGACGATTTTGGATCAAAATAAGCCGAGTCTTAGCAAAAAAACCCGGTTAACAAGGTGGACAAAATCATGAAAAGCCGGTCTCCAAATTCCGGATTTAAAGCCGGTTTTGTGCAACCTTATGAAAAATCCCAACAAAATTTTTTCTACAAATCGCGCCGTTTACTCTATGCTCTCATATCTTTTTGGCATTATGCTCCATTCAAAAAGGGCACACAAAAGCCATTGTTTTATAAAAAATTTTACAATTTTTCCATTACTCCACTTATTTGTTGGATGTGCATATAATATGACCTTTTCCATGCGCTTTCACCAAGAAAATATTTGCTTTAATTCAATAAAAAAGGGCAATGAGTGTTCATAGGTTGGGTCATAAATTAGTGAGCCTTTATTCCATTCCTGTTTAGTAATAGCATCCCTGGTTAATTGCCTTTTGGTTGTAATTTTATGCTTTATGAACAATATTGATTTTTGAAAAATTTTGAATTTTTGGCCAAATGTTTGAATTCAGAGTTCGGGATTCGAAAGCCGGACACCAAAACCGCACTTTTTGATAAAAAACCAATCACACAAATTGGTGATGTTAAGTGCTTTTTTTGGTCAATTTCCAATCAACCCTGTAAAAAGCTGTCCCCATTTTTATGACCGATCGGTGGAGGATGGACACTCCGTGAACAGTCATCGTTTTAACATTGGGAAAATGGAAAATTCTTCCAAACTTTTAGAAATAGGGAAACTACTGATTTTATATCAGACAGTCCTCCCGGTCTCTTGGATAAATATAATGGCGGACCAAATAAAATGTGATCCTTTTTTAATTTGACACAAAAATGTTTTCAAAATCAAAATTTTAATTGTTTTGGTATTTTATCCGCAAACAAAAAAAGTTTCTAAAAAATTTAATTTTCGGGCTGAAAATTACGGTATTTTCCAAATAACATGCTTCAACCCTAACCGATTCAGACATTGTTAAACCCAGTCAAAAGCTCTCAAAAAGATTGAGCCAGTGTAGTGAACTGTGACCTTTACGATTGGACAAATATATGGCCATAAACCCCAATCAACGCGAACTTCCGAATGGTTTTTAGAATGTCTGAATCGGTTAGGGTTGTTGGAACCAAAAAACATTAAATAAACCTTTAAGAAACAAAACGGCATTCAATTTTGAATCGATCAGCAAAAATGGCGCACCAATTAATTGCCAACCTGCCCATTTTGATGCTCATCATCATCACTCTTCTGCTCCATAGCTTGGAAGCTAAGCGTGAGTATTTAACCAATGGAATTTTTGGTAATGCTTTACACCACCCACCCCCTTTTTTTTGCTAAGATCGGGTTGGGGTTCCACGGGCGAAGCGGGCCACTACCGTCCCGCCACTACCGTCCCGGCCACTACCGTCCCGCCACTACCGTCCCGGGCCACTACCGTCCCGGCCACTTCCGTCCCAACCAATAGAGGATTGATCCAAAATCGTCTGGGGTTTGGGGTCTGGGTTCAGGGGAT
>MEIZ01000054.1:190542-225760 GCA_001723225.1 Globodera ellingtonae
CTATTTTCCTAACAAAAGCTTTAAAATTATAAAAAAATTTCCCGACGGCACTTGTTGGCGCCGTTGGACCCACCAACAAAAAAAATCCAACACTAGATACGGCCTCGATTTCGGGCAACACTAAAATTTGACTGCGGATTTCGATTCTACCCGCGCCTTTGATCATTTTCTATGTGATGCGGAGTTGTTGAGCCAAGTCAAGTACGGCGAAAAGTATCATTAATATATTTTTGGCATTAAATTCGTATATTTTGACGCCTAAAAATCGTTCCTCAAAGAATGATCCTGATTTTTCCTGACTTTGTGAATCCTGATTTTTGGGTTTTGCCGATGGCCACCCTGGGCACAACAAAAAAGCAAGACAAATGCTTATCAGTGACAGAACAACAAAAATCGGTCCCCAACAGGGATGGGCGGAAATTTATTTGCAAAAAACGGAAATATTTTTTTTAACGGAAAACGGAAAAAAGGGCCAAAACAACGGAAAAACGGAAAGCGGAAAAATTTTCAAATAAAATAAAAAAATTATTTTTTTTTAAATAATTTATTTAATAAATATTTTTGAAATATTAACAACGATTTGTTAAGAAAATCGCTCCAAAAATGAAAATGCAAAACAAAATCCCCCAAATGTTTTTTGATTTCGTCCAACAAAAAATGAATGAAAAGCTTGTGAATTGTCATCTAAAATATTTGTTTCGGAAAAAGTAAAAAAGAATTTTAAAATTGTTTAACCACCGTAACTGTACAGAAAAATAAGAAATAATCAATGACACAGTCGGGGATCTGAACCCCCGCCCACACTTATCTCCCCACACCAACCACTCACCATTACACCACAACCAAACCGCATTACAATTCTCCAAAAATCCCATTCTTAGGGGTGTATATTTTTTCCGTTTTTTTCCGTTAAAAAGGGCATTTTAACGAAAAACGGAAAAAAAGGCCCAAAAACAACGGAAAAACGGAATTCCGCCCATRCCTGGTCCCCAACTATTTATGAGAATTTGAGCATAATACAATTTTTCGAGGTTTTGAATTTTTCAAAAATTCAAAAAATTCTCTTTAAAATTAATTCTCGACAATCCTTTTGGTAATTGTCTCTTGCATCTGTTCGCCACTTCACTTTTGTTGTTGCTGTTTTTGTTTTGCCATCTTCATACAATTTGCACTTTCCAAATCGAACAAATCTCCGCGATATTTAATTTGCTTATTTATTGTATTTTCTTAATATTTGTTTTCATTAAATCTTTCTCCATCGTTTAACGTTGTTCAGAATTTTCAAAGAACACAAATTTAAATCACTTAAAATTATGCGTTTACTTATAATGGAGAAAAAACACCTTGCTGAAATTATTTATAATGATTAGTTGAAAAATTCATTTTTTAATTGAATGAGACGTTTTTATTCGTCTTCTGATTTAATTGGTTTGTTATTCACATTTATCAATTTGCTTAAATACTTAAGGCGGCTTGGGTGTGTTCGGTGCGTCTGGAAAGCGAAAGCTCAGAACTCAAAACGACTTTTCATCAAGTACTTGATTTTAGATTTTTTTTTCCCGCTTCAACAAACAAAAATGAACTTATTTGATATTAACTCTAACGAAAATGCTATTCAATTCCTTCGCGATCGCGGAGGGAGACTCAAAATTATCGTTGTTTTCGGGGTCGGCGTGCCAACCCAATCCGTTTGGTCTTTTTCCGCGCAATAACGATGCACGAGCTGGCAAGACACTAGAAGACTTGCTTTTCAAAATTCCGACTTTTAAATCATTTYTTTTGATAGAAATGGTTCGCTTTTCTGCTGATGAAATTGAGTCTGCGTTAACGAGACTTGGTCTCGACCAAGTGCCAATAACCCACCGCGGGGAGGCTCTGTCGGGCCCGAGCGGCATGGAGCGCCAGCCGCCAGACGCAGTGTTGGGCACAAGCGGRGGATGGGAGCGGCAGGAATGGTGCGTCTTTTTAGGCAAAGAATAAAACGGGACCTGGGGATTCTTTGCTTTTTCAATTGTGGATATTTCTTAAAAAGTGATGGAATATTTGCTAAAATTTGAATTTGGTCAGGGAGCGTAGACAAGCCGCGCGAATTCGAGAGGCTGTCGACCTGGAACCTGCGTCACCCTTCCATCGCGACGAAGAATACTTAGGCGCTTTGGATCAACTTGGCCCTGGGCCAATCACTCAACAGGTCCGACATTGCCACATGCCAATTTTGGCAACTGAAAAATTTGTTTTTCAGACACTCCTGGCCCTCCACCGCGAAGTGTACCGCCATAGAGCCATGCGGCCACTGGTGGCCGTTTCGGAKAGAGGATGTGAGAATTGTGGACGGGGAAACCGGCGATGTGATTTTTTCCTCGCCACCGGCGGAGCAGGTCAGGGTTGGGCTGAATTCCGTTTTATTATATCCGGCTTTGGACGGTTTTTGCTTAATTTTCAAAAATTTTAACCGTTCAAAAACCTCTTAAAATTCTCAATTGTGGAAGCATTTCTGCGAGAGTTGAACGAGGCATTGGATCGTGTTCAAATTGGTCAAAGCTACAGTCGCAGCAGCATGGGCGCATTATCAGCTTGTAGGTTCTTGAAATAAAAATAATATATGTAACTATAATTCTTTAGGTTTGTGTCCACCCTTTCATCAATGGCAATGGGAGGACCTCGCGCCTTTTGATGAACGCCGTGCTGCACCGTGCAGGACTGACACTACTGGTCCTTGACGATGAGGCGGCGGACGAGTACAACCGGCGGCTGCTGCTCGGCAATCAGTTTGACCTCCAAACCTTCTTCGACTTTTACCTTCKAACACCAATCAATTGMTGGGTTTCTTTTGACCCGATTTGTTTTGGCCAATTTATTTTTTGCACTATTTGTTTTTGACCCGATTTGTTTTTTGGGAATTTGTTTTAATTGGAGTCCGTTCTCTTTACTGTGGTTGTTAAAATTATTTTTAATTTTTTATCGCAATTTATAATATTTTTATTTCAGGCGAACGTTGAGCCAGGTGCCCTCGCAAGTTCCTACAGTTTTGCTTCTTTTTGGCGGTCAGTTTTAAGACATTTTGTAATATTTAGATTAAAAAATATATGTAAAAGCTTTTTAAATAGCATTTTTTTCTAATTGGAATTATAGCGACTTTTTTTCCATATAAATTTATATTTGGCTTTTTTGAGAATAAATCCAAATTAGCAATTGCATTTTCCGTTCTTTTGAAAATAACAATTGCATTTTCCGATAATTTCTTTTGAAAATGCAACAAAAAAATGTAACCTTAAAATCAAAGATTCAAGTTTTTAGGAGTCTATATAATCTAAGCCCCAATTTTTACTGTTTGCAATACTCGCTCCACGGATAGTGATTAGGGATGTAACCGGATTCCTACTCTTTGGGGTCCGGCATGCCTGATTCTGGTTTTTTCGAAAAATCGGAATTAAATTCCGGGGGCGGGGAGGTCGTCGGTGTCGATAGGATGCCGAGCATTTGGTATAATTTGTTAAGAAAATTGGTCCAAAACCGCAGATTTTTGCCCAATTTTCGTTTGGAGGGGCAAAATTTAGAAATTTGCTGGATCCCGGTTTTCTGGAGCTTCGGGTCCGGCGTGCCGGATTCGGCTACATCCCTGGGTTATAGCGAGAAATATAACGAATGTAACYAGATTTATTTAAATTTTTGATTTTACCGAAGAAATGACGAATTGGTGCGTTATTGGACACGCCTTCAACTCGTTTTCGCCCAACTTGTTTTTTAGTACATCAGGTTTATCATTTAAGACATCATCTAAATCTATGATTTTTTTAAAAATATTCTTCAAAGTAATCAGTGGAATTTTTTGCAGATTCGTGCTCAGCTCAATGAGAGGAATCGATTGGTATATGAAGTGATCGGGTTTGCTCCATTACCGTCTAAGGTATAAAATACCCAACAAATCGATTTTTGATAAATGTTCGAATTTGTGTTTGATCAACTACGCAAGTGCATGGGTATCAGGGATGGCGGAATTCCGACATTTTTGGGCTCGAGATACCAAGATTTTTTTAGTTTTCTGCTTTTGCCTTACATTATTTTTTAGTGATTTTTCAAGAAATTTAAGTATTTGAAAATTCCAATTTGCTGGGGGAAAACTAAATGTTTTCCATCTCATAAAACAAAAGAATGACTATGTCCAAACGTTAATTTCCAATTACCCCCATCATACCTTAGACACTAAGATTACTCATTGAATAAATTATTAAAATAAATTTAAATTAAATTTTGGCTTCCTAAAGCCCATTCACAGCTGAATTATTTTTTTGCTCAAAATTGCTTTGACAAATTCTGTTTATTTTAATGAATAATGAATAGGGCTCGGATTATATGCATTTTGCATATTTTTAGTCCAATTAAGTTTCGATGTAATTAGCTCAAAAAAGATGTTGTTACGTTGGTCTTTTTGTTTTTTGACCATTTTGAAATTGCATGTATTGCATTTTGGCATTTTTTTGACTCAAAATCTTTAACAAAAATGCAATAAAAAACGGAATTTTGCATATTTTGAGGATTTTGGCAAAAAAATGTTAAAAATGCATGTTTTGGCCATTTTTGGGGCATATAAATCCGAYCCCTAATAATGAATGTAATGCCTTTATGTGCGTACCCTTTTTATTGATCAAAGCTTGTCATTCGAAAGGACCCTTTGTCCCAAAAGTTCTTTCGTCTTCCACACCCCCCCCCATTTTAATTTCCATCCTTAAAAAATCCTTTGACCCAATTTGCTTTTTTGATGTCTCATTTAATCACATAAAATTAATAATTAATTAAATAAATTGAAGTCCTTTATTCACATTATTTGATAAAAATTAACCCGTCCGAAGTTTTCGATGAACCGTACATTTATGAGGAAAATTACGACCTCAAAAAAAAATATCAATGTGAATCGGACTTTGATGGAAAATGGATCATGTATGTAGCCAAAACTGGTCTGGATGCGAAGTGGAATTTCGTCAAACGCCTTTATAAGTAAAAAATAATTTTATTATTAAAATAATTTTGTATTCAAAGTTATTATACAATTTGGAGTGCAAATCTAAAAAAATTGCAGCGATGATCAATTAGAAGGAATTAGTTTGGTAAAAGTGTCCACCGGATTTGACAACCCTGCTGGTGCGACTCATCCGACAGTGGTGAGCAACAAAAAGGGGCTTGAAACAGGGTTGCCAACAAAAAAATTTTCAAAATCAGTATACATTGGAATCAAAATATCAGATTTTGGGGTCAAAAATCAGTACATTTTAAAAAATGGCTCAACATATAGAATAAAATCTTTATTTTTTGCATAATTGTGAGTATTTTAACCATATTTCACTAAATCAACAATTTTTCTCAGTCGAAAATTTGGCCGATTTTCGATTTAACTTTTTTTTGCGGATTCTGCTTTGGTAGGAGTGGGTGGTGGTCGGCAGTGTCGATAGGCGCCGCAGAGAAAATTTTTGATTTTTGACTCAATCTGTTAAGAAATTGGCCCAAGAATTTCGAATTATCAGGAAAATCAGTACAAAATCGTACGCCGAGTGAAATCAGTACATTTCTGATAAATAAGTACAGTTGGCAACCCTGGCTTAAAGAGTACGACGGGTCCGGGTACCCGCCAAATTCTCTAGTCACATGCCCTCCCTCCCCCTAATAGGTGTGGGTCAAAAGGAAAATTTTTCGAAATCGAAATTTTTTTATTTCGATTGGTAGAAAACCTCGAAATTATCGAAATTGAAACCGAAACCGAAGGAAATTTTCAAAAATTGTATAATTAAATGCGCCAAAAAAAATAATTTTTGTAAAAATTTCATCACATCTTGCATTTTTGCTTAATTTTCTTAACAAAAGATTGCCGATTACTCTGCGTAAAACAATTAAATTTTACCGAAATTCCAAACTAATCGTGCTTATTATGCGCACTCATTAAATTTTTTTTTAACAAAAATCATCAATTTTCCGTTAAAATGCTTTTTTGACGGAAAATGAAAATTTGAACTTAAAAGTGCAAACATCGACGCCGTTGGACCCAAAAAGAACTAACTAATGCAGTAAAATCTTTTAATGATAGACAAAGTTTTTATCAAATTTTACTAAAATAATAAATTACCTATTTTAACAAAATATTTTTTTAATTCACTTTGAAATATTTCCGGGTTTCCGTTGTTTTTGGCCTTTTCCCGTTAAAAAATGTGTCCGTTTTTTCAAAATAGATTCCGCCCTACCTGCTCCTTTCTGGCTGCATGAAAAGATAGAAAAAAATGATTACTTTTTAAGGGTGTGATCGTTTTCTATTGTGGGCCATATAATGACAGAGCAAAAATGATGCAAATTGGCCAAAAAACCATTGAAAAAGTCAAATATGACGATCCGCTGGAGCACCGATTTATGTTTTATAAATCAAATAAACAAACGGAAGAGGATGCCGACGATTCGGGTAAAAAGTTTCAATAAAATAATTAATAATTCAATTTTATCGATAAAATTTAATGGTTGATATTAGTTAATTTATGTTTTTAATGTATGAGGAACGAAAGTTTAACCATTTATTTCAGATGAGATGAAACATTTGTACAAGATACCTGTCCCAGTTTAATCAATGCGATGCATGTTTTCGATGATGTTTTACATGGGTTCTGGAACAATTTACTTAAAATAACATTTTTTGCATTAAGAAAACTTGCGTGTTTTTGCAATTTAGTTCTTTTTTTGAGGAATTCAAATTTTTTTTTTTGACTTGAACAGGCTTCAGTACCTCATAATTTACTTCTTTTTTTGTGACTGATCAGTGATCAGCCAACATTTTCTAGGCCGGCTAATTTTTCTACAGTCTTCGGCGCAAAATTATTCCATCTCAAAGCCATCACTTTCTTCAAAATGCTTTCCACAAAATTATTTTCGTATTTGTAATCAGCGCGACGAGAGCCGCCGATTGACATATAATTAGTAGGGAAAATCAAATGTTTTGATATTCTTTAGTTTTCGCAATTTATCAACAAAAACAAAAAAAATTCAATGCTTAGAAATCCGATTGAATTTATTTTTTCAATTTCATGGCAGTTTAAGTTCATTTTTTGAACCGCTCGCAGTTTTGTTTGTTTCAGCCGAATGAAGAAGAAAAAAAAGCCTTTTTTGTGTGCCTCCGTCGGCATAAGTAAAGTAATTGGAGGAGGAGCCTTTCGCTGTGCAATGTGCGGCTGCTGGTCGGCCGGGCACAGCAAATTCGGTTACGGCACAACCCAAAAGCATCGCCGCCATTGACGGGCAGCGGGAGGCGAAAGTGGCACCCAAAATAACAAAAATAGCAATATTTTTATTCTTTTTTTTTCAAAAATAAAAATAAAATATAATTCTTTTASTATATTTGTTTAATTTTTAAATAGCTTGCATACGAAGGTGTTTTTAGTCTTTCTTTATAGGGACTGGATTTATTTTGGATAATAAGTTTGCCAAGTACACCAAAAATATGGAACAAAAATTCATAATGATAAATATATTCATAAAAATTTATCAAAAATAACGAAAATAGTATTAAAAAAAAAGTCCGTTTTTTCATTGCAAATTTCGCTTCATTTTTGACCGCCTGTGTGCTTAATTATCAAATTGTCCCGTCTGGCAATTAGTTGGCATCTGGCACACATGCCATTGTGCTTAACAACAGCTCCATCCGCCTCCCTGGGGGCATTATTTCTTTCCATTGCCTGAGGCGTAATTCATATAAACACACTTTCCCTGGGGACTTAAAAGCCGGCGTCGTCGCCGTCCCCTTCTCAAAGTGCCGCGAAACTCTTGTAAAAAGTTGGACTGACATCACTTTTTTTTGCGCTCCACTCCAACATTCTCGAGAATGAAGGATGGCATTCTCGTGTCTTGTGTTCTCTACCCTTTCTTCTGCTTCTCTGCTTTGACGTGTAAGCAAAAAATTTAGTCTCTTTCTCTGCCTGTTTATGCAGTGTTTTTTTGTTGTTTCTCTCTTTTTCTATACTTTCGCCATTAGGTAGCTCTTTCTGTGCACGAAATTCGCATATGCCCTCAAGGGCACGGCACGCACCCGTTCAACGTGCCCTCGGGCGCTATGAACGTGGAGGATGGGGACGTCTCAAAAAAAGAGAGCCATTCGACTGCTGGCAAGAATGGCTAGGCTCTCTCCTCTCATTGCCGGTTGGCACGGCATTCCTTCCAACGCGAGTATAAGAGACAGGCCATGGGGACAGTGCCCCAAAGGCAAATAAATACAAATTCTATTTGCCTCCGTTGCGCGCATTTTTCCCCCCCCCCCCAGTAGCCAATCGAATTGTCAGCAAATTTTCTTTCATTTTTACTTTAATAAATAGACAAATTCTTGAATTTTCTATTACTGAACGAAGGCTGTCCGATTGAAGGCAAAGAATTGGCCTCATTAAGCGATTGTTAACCCATTGACTCGACTTTCAAGCATCACAAATTTTCGAGACAAAAAAAAATGAATTCTCGAAAATAATTGTTTTTTTTTTGACTTAGTATTCAGCTGACGGGCTGACAACGGCATGCGAAAATTTCGGCTGAATTTGTGGCCCTCCAGCGGCACAAAGTCGAACACCGACGGTGCCAAGGCGGACCAGCACGAGCCGGTGGTGGTCGACGGAGTGGTAATGCACGGGGCGGAATCGGCACAACAAGGTAAAGAAAGTAAAAAAAACAAATTTTTTTTTGTAATTTTGAAAAACTTTTAAGTCGGTGGTGGCAAATTTTACGGCATCAAATCCTACTTGCACAGCTTTTACCTCTCACCAGCCGTCGAGGAGATTGAAAGTGGCAAAGCCCAGGGAAACACTTGGTCAGTGCTTTTTTGGGGTTTTTGGGCGACATTTTTGATGCTTAAAAAATTTTGATAATTTTAGGGAAACTATTCGTTTTAAACTGATTTTTTTAACAACAAAAAAATCTATTTTAAATACAAATAAAAATCTGGTAAAAAAAACAAGAAGATTGCCTTAATCCGAACAATTCAAAAAAGGGTCGATCGGAATCCCGATGTAGCCATCCCAAATTCAATGCCGCTAGCTGTTTTGTTTTGTTTTTTATTTTAATTAAAAGTTTGGTATCTCAATTTTTTAGGCTTGATAAGTTAAATTTTTTTATACCTTATTCGAAAAAAGATTTATGCTTTTGATGGCTAAAAAAATAAATTAATTTCTTATATACCTAATTTTCTTTTCCCATCCGAAGAAAATGCCGTAGGAGATCCCGATTCCGAGAAAATCTCGACGAGATCCCAATCCCGTCCGGTCTCCAGTCTAAAACAAACGTTGTCCTATTATTTCAAAATTTAAAAAAGCCTAACATTTTTTGCATATTTTACGTAAATGCGACAAAAACAAACATTTTTCAACCAATTCTACACAAACCCGACAGCATATGCCGCCGAGCATCGAGTTTGTATGAAAAAAAAACAATGTGACCCCCTGCAGGTATTTGCTGCCACCGCCTCCGGCGCAACGAATGGGTCTGTACGTGTGCCGACTGCTCACGGTGTTCGGACTGCTGATGCTGTTGGGCGGTGCGGTGGCAATTATTGTCGGCTACTGTTGGCCTCGGCATCAAAACATTGAGGGTTGGTTGATGATTGATTGGTTAATGAATTTAGCCCGGAATTTTTGGGATAAAAAATTTGCCAAATATAGCCATAAAATATGGGGACCAATCAACAATATGGATAATAATGTTAAATATGGTCTAAAAATGACGAAAAAAATTTCTCAAAAATGATAAAAATAATGGCCAAAAATCACTTTTTTTTTAATTTTGGACATCTTGACGCTATCCAAAGTCTGCAAAAAATATGAATACCCATGTAAATCTTGTCCCTATTAATCAATAATAATGTGCAGAAATTAATTGTTTAATCTAAAAATAGATTGTACTTTTTAATAATTTTAAATTAATGTAAATTATAAAAAAAATATTGGTGTTTATTTTTAAATTAAAATTATTTTTAAAATTAACAAAATCATTTTGTCATTAAGCAAATTATCATAATTGAAAAATTAATTTTTTTGTTTAAATAACAAATTTTAGGGGAGCTGATGAGAATTGCAATTGATCAGGACGAGGAGGGAAATTTCTATGTGCTGCCGGAGCGGCTCACCGAAATTCTCGCTGATCCAATGCACGCATGGAAAATTACCGGTAAAGTTTTCTCTTTTTTTGATAACAAAATCTAAATTAAAATTCTTTTGATTTCTGAATAAATTTCCAACAAAAATTAAACAAATGGTGGCGGCATTCAATATCAATTTTAACTACTAATATACAAAAACAATTTCAATTTAAAATTTGTTGATTAACACACGCAATCCAAAAAATTATTGTATCAAAATAAATTCCAAAAAAAAAAATGAAAAAAGGGTTTTGCGTGTTCGCCGCCGGCGCTTCGTTGATGGCACTTTCGCTGCTGGTGCCAATGTTGGCCCAATGCTGCGGTGGCACGCGCATGGCCGCCTTCACTTCCGGCGACAACACGCCCAACGAGCCGCCCATCCGCGTGTACCCGTGCGGCGGAGCGCAACCGCAGGCGGCCTCGCGCTTCCGCATCGTGCCCGCAAAGTTCACCGGCTCGCACAAAATTTCGCCGACAAAGTGAGGGGGCTTTATTCCATTAAATTTGGCAATGTTTCACTGACATAATGGGGGCGTCTAAAAGATTTTTTTATGTTTTGAAAAATATTTAAGTGAAATTTTGGATGCATTATTGAGCCTTTCTAGTAAATTAAATTATTTTCCTATGCAATTTTTGTGCATAATTTTTAATTAAAAAAAAATTTCTAAATTTGAAGATTTTAAAACTTAAAATTCTATTAAAAAAAAATTTAAATTTTAAAAAGGGTTAAAATTTTATTTCAAAGAAAAGGTAAATGTAAATTAAGAAAATAAATAGGTAATCTCATTAAAAACTTATTAAAATTAAATACATTTAATTTTTCTTAGCAAATAAAAATATTAACAATTTCAAAAAACAAATTAAATTTTAAAATTATGTTTTTTAGTGCCAGCCCTGTGCCCGTGATGGAGGAGATTGCCAAGGTGCAGCCCGGCTCCAAGAACGCCTCCAAAACGATGTCCCCGTCGGTGGACGAGCAGCTGTTGCTGGACCAATTGGTGGACTCAACGGACGCAAAGCCGCTGATTCGATGATGTAAATGTTGCGCAAGAAACGCAAGTTGGCATAATGTTTTTTTTTGATGTTTTCGTTTGAATGAGAGGACGGCGGCGATGGCTGGCGATGGCACAAAATTCCCATTCAAAATATTAACAACGATCGATC
Source organism: Globodera ellingtonae (assembly GCA_001723225.1). Lineage (NCBI taxonomy): Eukaryota > Metazoa > Nematoda > Chromadorea > Rhabditida > Heteroderidae > Globodera > Globodera ellingtonae. Next base: position 201,851 of record MEIZ01000054.1, read on the forward strand.
GGACCCTTTTTCATTGTGAGCGAGAGAGCTATGACCATGATGAATAAAATACTGCAATTGAGAATTTCTTGGACTTTGTTTTCAAACCGAATCGGGCACTGATAGTGCCGTTTTAATTACTGTAGCATGGGGACTGGAATTTTTGGAAAAACGCCTGAAACTGGACGGCATTTTTAAAAAATCGGAAGCCCAGATTTTTTTTTGTCTTTCCGTCAAATGAGAAAATTTGCTGCCGGAAAAACCCGACCATTGGTGGTGCCATTCGTGAGCTTGGTGAATTTTTCTGGACTAAAATCATGAAAAATAACCCTGATCCACAGTTATCCAGGTCGGATTCTAATGGAATTACCTAAATGCTTTCCATGCCATTAATTTGTTCATACAGGATTTGACGAGAGGAGACGGCACTTTATGAATGATAATCACGCATAAATTGACTAGATTTGATCAGTTTTTGCGCACTTTTTTAGTCCATATTTTGGCACTTTTGGCGTGTTTTAGTCCATTATTTTGGAGATTTTTAGTCCATTTTGCGTTTTTTATTTAATCCATTTAAATCAGGTCCTTAATAATTAGGTATTCAAGCTTTTCTAAAATTAGGAAAAAAATAACGATATAAAGTATTTCACCAGAAATGGCTGAATTTGGATTTCGGTGTACACAAAAAGAAAATAAATCAATTCAAAAAGAAAAAAAGTTAAATCAAAAATTTTTGGATTTGCTTAATGTCCTTTATTTTTATTCCAAAATGAAAAATATTATTTAAAAATATTTTAATTAAGCTAAACGTGTGTGCTCTTCAATGTTTTCACTTTTTTTTGTTGTAAATTTCTTCTTCATCGGCAGGATGGCGAATTTGGGTCAATTTGCTCAGCATCATTAGGTATTTTATCCGTCCGCCGTCGGCACATCCAGTATCCCGTTTTGCCCGAGGGCATCGGGGAGAAAGTCGCGCCGCCCATTCGCCCCGAGGGGACATCCCCGAAACAAATATCCGTTTTCACCCCCAAAATTCCACTCGACCGCCGCATAAACTGCTTGATAAAGCACATTACACTTTTGCGATTCATGGGCGGAATGCCATCCAATTCCATCCGATCCATCGTCGTGAGAATGGACCGGGAGGAGAGACCTTGGGGGAGAAGTTTTTTGTGTCCGGCGTTTGATCCTTCTCCCGTTTTTCCCCCATTAAAAATGGAAAATTTCCGCAAAAATTTCGCAAAATTTTGGTGTCCTAACCTAACCTGGCAAATGTCTCAGTCTTAAGCATCGGCCTCAATTTTTGGAATTTTTATTTTAATCCGGAACATATCAACTTTCTATGTTTTAGAGTGAATACGCTATTTAATAAATTTTGTAATTTAAAAAGTTTAAATTTGCAGATTTTTTCAAAGAAAATGCCCAAATTGTTGAACATTCTGCTCATTGTTGCGCTTTCAAGCAGCATCGCAATTGGTGCACAAACTGCAGACGATGCTGCACAACAAGCTCAACAAGTATCAGAAAATATTGCAGTCGAACAACCAAAATGTGGCACCAAAGAGACCGATTTTGCTCCATGCTTACCACGCGAGAAGGCAGACGGACTTTTCAAGTGGGAATTTATGCAATTTTTATTCGTAATTTTTTCTTAAAATTTGAATACCCCCTTAGGCGCAGTTTTTTGAGATAAAAATTAAATTACTTAGAATTTGAAAAAGCAGCCCGATTTCGGGTGATTAGAACCCAAACAAGCCGAATTTTTGACCCGGGCCCGGATTGTATTAAGGGCTTATTCCCCGACCCCTCGGGGCAGGAAAGATCGGGGGTCGGAAACGAAAACCCCGACTAAAAAAGTCGGGGTCGGGGTTTTCCCAGAAAAAACCCCGAAAGCTTTAAAAAAGTCGGCGACGAAAACCCGGACCAAAAAAAAGCTCGAAGTTCAGAGTCGGGGGAGCAACCAACCCTAATTTATACCATCAAGAAGTTTTGTTTATCAGTGTTTCTAAAATATATTTGAAAATGTTTAAATTTAAAAAATTATTTTTTCCCTTTTTTCAAAAACAACGATTTCAGTAAAATGTGAGGCCATTTTAAGACATTGCTGTCAGCAATATGTGCCCGCCGGATGCCATCATTTGTGCCAATATGAAACGGATGAGCTGATCGCGCGCAATTTGGTCCGTTCAACGGGCTCGCTCGCTGTGTATTTAAATTAATAAAAATTCTTGGATAAAATTAATAAAAAAATAAAAATAAATTTGTTCAGCTTCTTCAAGCGGTGAAGAGCAAAAAATGCGATCTGAAACACATGGGCACCATTCTGTATTGTGCATCGCAAAATCAGGCGAGCATTTGTCGACAAACCATAAAAATATCCTTTTTTTAAATAACTAATGAACTAGACTATCTTTACAAATGATAAACTAAATGTAAATAAATTGCATTTTTAAATAAAATATAGTATTTACTAGAGCCCGGACTTAAGGACCGATCGAGAATCGTCTTAAATCTCGAAAAACATTTAAACGATCGAGATTCGTTCGAGATCACTGAAAATTTAAAAAAATCTCGGTAAAAATTGTTCGATCGAGATTTCGATCGAGAATATCGAAAAAATCTCGTCGAGATTTTACGAGATTTCGATCGAGAATATCGAAAAAATCTCGTCGAGATTTCGATCGAGAATCTCGATCGGTCCGTGCTCTAGTATTTGCTTTAAAATTAAAAAAATTAGATGCAAAGATTTGTATGTTAAATTCATTTGAACTTCTTTTTTAGAGTTAATAAACAAAATAAAACTTTGTATAACACTCAAATTACATTAAAAAGAAAAGAAGGAATTTGTTGGAAAATGAAATCTTTAACAAAAATTTCTTTATTAAATCCCATAGAAATCTAATTGATTTTTTTCCTATTTAAGTTTAAGTGAATTTATTTGCAAATGAATTTTTTGAGGCCGGCTCCGAAATTGAAAAATTCCGATTTTTTCCTGGGGCTTATCAGCTTAACCCCCACACAGGATAACCGGAAGTGCTGCTCCCAGTTGAACCTGTCGGACGCCAAGCTGGGCGTCGGTGATCGCTGCTTGCGCTTCTGCGACCCGGGCGGTGAGGGCGGCATTGCGGCCATCGCACGTTCGGACGTCACGTGCCTGTTCAACTGGAATGGTAAAGCAACAACAAAAAATCCCCCAAAATTTTAAAGGTCTTCAAACACCGGGCACCCACATTGGGAAGRCGACCTTAAAAATTTTATTGATTTTTTTAAATATAAAAAAATCGTAAAAATCAAAACGCGGTTTCTGCTAATAAAGAAAGAAATGAATGACGTAACTGCTGCTCAATTCCAACACTTTTCCATAAATATGTAAACTAAACAAAGTGATTTTTAAGAAAGATTTCGGAACCCAAAATTTATATATATTTTTCTTTTCGGGCGCATTTTTTATAAAAAAAACTAAGATAATTATTTATTAATTAGTGCTTATGTATTGTCATCATGCGGGCATCAAACTGGTCTGATGATGGATGGATTTTAGTATTCAATTGATTCAACACATTTGCATGTTTCGTTAAATTTGAAAATGTATTTCAATTAAAATTAATATGTATTATATTGTTAAAGAACGGATTTATTAGAGCGACTTTTTATTTAATATAAATCTATTCTTGTGAGTAAATCCATATTTCACCATTAGCAAATTTTTAGTCATATGTTTAAAAAATTTCTTTTAAAAAAATGCAATAAAATTCAAAATTTTTGCACTTGCTGTTGATTTTATTGGACAGTTCGCAGTAAAGACAATTCGGCAATTTTTTTCGAAATTTTTTTTTTTTTTTGTAAACGTCAATGATAAACAAAATGCGATGTGCTGCTGCATGAAAGGGAGGTTCCGCGCAGGGCGGCCAACTCATCCGCGACAAAATATGGCAACCGGCTTTAAAAAAATGCCATTTTTATGGCAGTTTTCTTAAGAATTTTCAAAAATGCTAATTTTTTTGAGAATTCTGATTCACTGTTGGGAGCGGGGGGGGGGTCGGCGGTGCCGATAGGCGCCGCCGAGAAAATTTTGAATTTTTGACTCAATTGGTTAAGAGATTTGCAACCAAAAACATCAAATTTTACGAATCAAAGACACCTTTTTCGGGTAAATTCTCATTTTTCCCTTAAAAATATGAAATTTTCACAAAGTTCAAAAATATGGCAAATGTGGAAATATGGCAAAAAAATATGGCAAATTTCCAAAATTATGGCATTTGCCATAAAAATAGGGCATTTTGGCCGCCCTGGTTCCGGGTACTGCACGCCGCCTTCGTAGTCCACCGATTCGTCAATTGCGGGGTTTCAATGTGAGCTATGATCAACATTTACCGTTTATTTATTGACACATTTAGAGTTTTCAAATAATACCAATTAGGTATACTTGGTCACTTTTATTTTAAAAAGAGTTGAAAGGGTTCAAATCTCTGGTGCATGAATCTATCTGAGAAAGTTTTGCGCGGGAATATTCGTGCGTAGAGTGAGAGGAGCAGGGCTGTGTCGAAAGTAAAAAAAAAGTCGAAATCGAAAATCGAAACTGAAAAGTTCGAAATCGAAAATCGAAAATCGAAAGGAAAAAACGTCGAAAATCGAAATTCGAAAATCGAAAATCGAAACAAAATCGAAAATTTTTTTTATGTGACTAGAAAAAATTTTTTTTTAAATAATTATTTAATAAATATTTTTTGAAATACCTATTCACTTATTRATTTTTAAAATTTTGAGTTTCAGAGGCCTTCATAAGCCAATTTTAAGCTTTTAAGGAGGGTGGGGTGTCGGCGGTGCCGAAAGGCGCCGCCGAGAAAATTTTGAATTTTTGACTTAATTTTGTTAAGAAAAATGATCCAAAAANTTTGTTAAGCAATTTCACCAAAATTTTCGCAAAATTGAGCATTTTTCTTCATAATTTCGGGGAAAAAATTGGTTTACATAAGAGTGGAGGATGTCCGGCGGTCTTTTTTTGTGCGTATTTTAATTTAAAAATAATTGAAAAACATTAAAAATGTTCCGTTAAAGGGGGTGAAGGCCGAAGAAAGCTAAAAAAAATGATCGGACTGAAGCGGGTTAGAACCCAAAACACAAAATCGTAAAGACAAACCACTGAGCTATCAATTTACCTGTGGGAGTCATATAAAAAAGATTGAAATTTTGTCAAAAAGTTGGCAAGACCACTGCCCATCCTTGCCAAAAATTTAAAAACCGGGACCTCCGACTTTCGAAATTATTTTCGAAAAACAGCCCATTTTTGTCGAAATCGAAAATCGAAAGGAAAAAAACGTCGAAAATCGAAATTCGAAAATCGAAAATCGAAATTTCGACACAGCCCTGGAGAGGAGTCGATTGGTATATGTTAGAGGAAATACATTTGGGGCTTTCCGAAATGAATCCGCGACCTGCTTAATAATGTGATTTATTGTAAATGTCTAAATTATTTGATTGACACATAATCAATCGTTTGTCTCAAGTTGCAAAGAATATGTAAAAAAGTGGTTTGAGCATGCGCTTTTGCTGGTAACTTTACACTAGGGTTGGGCCCCCGACCCCGCAAATTTAGGCCATTTTTCGGGGGTTTCCCCGACCCCGTCCCCGACACTTCCAACCCCGATCTCCGAACCCTAACCCCGACTCGGGGTCGGTGTTAGCATATCCCCTAAAGATGGCATCATTGAATGCCAAAATTCATTTTTTCCGAGGGCTTGACTGTGGTGGACTCGTACTTTTTTGTCAAAAATTTATTTATTTTTTACAAAATGAGTGACCAGAAATCGATGGTTAGGTGGTTTGTCTCTTCGGAAAGTAAATGTTCGTGTGGGTTCGAATCCTTTATTTGGCCTATATTCTCTTCGCTCTTTCATTAAGGAAACATTTTTTAATAATTTTCAAATATTTTAATTAAAATGCGCGCAAAAATAAGTTTTTTTGAAAAAAATTCGCTTCATCTTCAGAATTTGTGCTGCAATTTTCTTAACAATGATTTCCAGTTGGTTGCATCCTTAACAAATTGAGTAAAAAATTAAAATTTTTCTCGGCGGCGCCTATCGGCATCGCCGACTTTTGAAGAAAATTTTTAAAAAACCCCGCAACCCCGACCCCGACCACCGATTTGGGTAACCCCGACCCCGACCCCGAAGGTCCTGCCCCCGCAAAACCCCGACCCCGCAATTCCCAACCCCGCACGCGTGGGCCCAACCCTACTTTACACTAATCACGACACATAAATTATTCAGAAAATGATATGTTCTTCTTTTTGACGATTCTTGATGATTTTGTCCGTTCTTCAAAATTTTATTTTAAAAAATTCGATAAAAGAGATTCGATTTGAGGGGAGTTTCAAATCATTAAACAGAAAACAAGCGACGAATGGGAGTGTGGAATTGGCATTCCGATGCTGAGCCTTTCGTGTGGAAAAACAAAATACCCGCAAAAAATCATACATATGTTATTCAGATTCACGAAAAACATTTTCAATTTGGCATTAAAACGGAGAGGAATGAGCGTGGCATACAATTTCAATTTGTATTTTTTAAGGAAATAACTAGGGCAGGGCTTTATATGCTCCAAAAAGGCCAAAATATGCACCAAAAATATGCCAAAAATGCCGAAATATGTATGCACCAAATATGAAATATGCACCAAAAAATGGCACTTTTAGTCCACTAATTTGCTTACTACTAAATTTTTTATCCTTTTAACCTATAAATAAGTAGATTTAAAGCCTTTTCGCGTATTATTTGGTATTTTTGGAAAGTTGAACAAATTTGAAAAAAGTTTGAAGGAATTTTAACCACCAGGCCAGCTCATCGCCATTTGGTCATCTCAGCGCCAGCCAGCCATTTTAGCGCCGACATTATTTATTTATTTTTTTACGCGAAAGGATAATTTTTTAGGCCTTCTTTTCAAAATGACTAAAAGTCCATAGCTAAAGATGAATTATTTTTCAAAAACAGCAAAATCAATGATTTTGGGGTGCATTTTTTCAATTTTTGGTCAAAAATGCCAAAATATACTCAAACCCCAAAATATGCTTTTTTCCTCAAACCCCCCAAAATATGTCAAAATATGTGATTTCAATCGTCCAAAAAAGCTCAAACCAACGCGAAAAGGCTATTTTTGGGCTGTATTCACCAGAACATATAAGCACTAAAAACATAAAAAACATAAATCCCAACCCTAGAAAAACTATTTAGATTTTGTGATAATTTTTGTATGTGAGAAAGGAAATAAAATCGTTTGTGTAATTTCAAATAATCATTGGTTTTTTACTAAAATAAATTCATATTAAAAACATTTTATTCCATCTAATAAACAATTAACCAATGCCATTTCAATGTGACGACCAACGATCAACCAAAAAAATCACTGCCCAGGTCGTATGATGCGACATAACTGATCATTGGTTCGTAAAAGCCGATCATCTCCTCGGCTCCCTGATTTTCATAATCGCAAAGGCGCGCGTTCTTAATGGGAACACCAAATCACTCACGCGTCAACACACAAAAATCCATTTTGTTTCTTACCAACTCAAAAATACTCAATGCCGGGAAGCGACTTTGGTCCACAACAGCACATAAAAGCGCACATCGCCGTCAGCTTGGGTAAAATCGATGATAGTGTCCAAGGTAAAAGGCAGAATATCTCATAAAGACGGGCTAACATGGGTCGTTTGTTTCCAATCTGGATATTCTCATATGCAGCTGCTTCTTGTTGCTAAAATAATCATTTTTACAAGAAATGATGAAAAATTAGCGCGCTTAAATGTCTGGATGTTCCTAATGGCGATGTTAGCCTGGCGGTTAAAATGGGAGCGGGACGTTTCGGCCCTAAGGAAATGCACACAAAGCTAGCGACTCTGCTAGGCAAAAAATCTAAAATAAAGACCAAAGAACTCTTTTTGAAATAAAAAATCAGAAAACTGCAAACGTAGTGCATTTAAACCTAAAACAGGGCCCGGAATCCCGTACTTTCCTTGCCGGATTCCCGTTCCCGTCGGTCTATAATAAAAATAGCAGTTATTGTCATAACTATTTGTTTCAGCATAAAACCCCTAAGAACACTTTATCGAAAGCAATTTAAAAAACTTTTGAAAACAATGACCCGAATATATCATAGGTAAATGGGAGAGTTCAGTTAGATGTACCCTTCGGGTCACAACTTTTCTCAAATTTAACATATCGAGTTGATTTAAGCTTCAAATTTGGAGGCCAAAAATAAAATTATTAAAATATGTTAAGCAGCCCACCTCGATTGTCGGCAGGTTCATCTTAGCTGGTCTATTCTGTTTTAGAATCACTTCTGGTCCACGGCGATTCTAAACACCGCCTTTAATGAAATTTGTGAAAAACAAATAAAAACGTAATAAGCAATTAACTTTTCAAAAGCAATTTAAATTAATATCGCGCAGACTTTTCTATTTTGAAATTGCAAATTCTACGAAGACGGAAAAACAAAAAATAGCAACAACAAAAGTGAAGACAACCCCAAAGGATTGTCGAGAATCAATATTAAAGACCTTTTCTAATTTTGACATGATCAGAATCCACTTTCTGGTCTTCTAGATCAGTTCTCTGATTTTGATCACTAGTCCCATTCTCTGGCCAAGTTCCAATCGCTGTACCCAAAGGACGGGTCTCCAATTTTGAATGGCTTACTGCCAATGCAGATCGAGAAGGTCGCTCTTCAATTCGCACCCGCTGACAAATCATCCCAACTTCAGGCGTTTTGCTCGTTAGGGAATGTGTCGTCCACAAAGGTGACAAGATAAGTTAGTAATCCTCCTAAGTCGGCGATCAGCCAGCCAGGAGGGACCGCGACAAGCGACAAGTAAAGCATTAAGAATTCCTTGAAAAATAAAAAATAAATGCTCCCATAAGCAAAAATGGACAAAATGTTATAAGTCTTAGTGGAAATTTAATATTGCATTTGGACGATTTTAATTCTTTTATTTTAACAATTGTTAAACCAAGCCCACCTCGCCGTGCTGAAACGTCGCATAAAAGGACAGCAGAGAACGAGAAAACATTTCTTCTAAACCTTATTTACCTTCCCATTGATTTGATGCCAAAGCTCGGTGTACTGTAAGTAAATAAACATTAATTATAAACAAATTATCATTTTTCAGCTTTTCATTCGAGACTTACAAGATCGTTTTAGCGGCAAAAATTCGCTTTTGTCCAAAATGACGATCAGCAAGGAGGCGAGAGTCAATTCGGCTCCATTGGTAACAAAACATCTCCTTTCTTGTTCTTTTACTTCCTGCTGCTCGCAAAGAGATAGAGGAACTTAAATTATTGCACAATTTGGTTGAAATCGACTAATTTTTCACTGTCAAAAATTTGATAAAAGATTAGAACCAAAAATAATGGCAATATTTTAATCTTTTTAGTATAGAATCCAGATCGGAGACTGCCCTTAAAAATGAGATATCTTTTTTACTTATTTTGGACAAATTTCTTTACAAAAATCTCGTTCACAACAAAGTTCAGTATTGCAACCAACGAGTTGGCAAGTTGACGGATTCCGACGTTGCTCGAATAAAACAAAAACATGGTGTCATAATCATCCTAAAATAAAAGTTTACACACACGGGGCAATTCGTACTACGTGCTAAGCCCTAGCCAGGGTTTTAGCGCCCAACAAATGAAATGAGGCGCAGAATCGAGCATTTTCTGACAAATGCTCGCGCTGAAAACGGAAGTCCCGATCGAGCAGCAGCAATACGGCGAATTTGTGTTGGGCAAGCCCGTTAGCTTCCGTTCGCCGTGCGTAGCGACTGATGTCTCCAAGCGCAATCGGCCCGCCCATGATGCTGTAGTGGTTGCGTGGACAAAGTGCCCACATTCCTTCAAACCACTCGACGCGTTAAATATGCAGCTTATTGCTCCTGAAAAACAAATTGGGGCTGGTTAATTAATCGGCTGGATCAATCGGGCAAAATTGTTCGAATTACACCCCTAAGAAACGACTTTTTTCCTTACCCCCTCCCCCCCCCCAAGCCGGGATGCGATGGGCAAACCCCAACAACGTGGAACGTCCCCATGCCAGCCCCGTAGCCAGAATTTTTTTCGGGAGGGGGCAGCCTTGGGGAAACAAGGAATGAATGTAAGCGATGGTATAAACCGGAAGATTCTGGGACCAGGACGGATTTCGACATTCAATTTATGAATATTATTGTAAAATTAAAATTACAGTCACATATTCAAAAGGATAAATAATTAGTCCAAAAGGACCAATTTGCGGACAGCATCACGAGCTTAATGCGCAAAAACAAAATGCAAAAAACGAATAGTGAATAAATGAGAATAATTGGTGGTTCAAAAAAACGATGAACGAATTGTTACTGAATGTGACAATTATGTCGGTTGAATTAAGAGATATATTAGCATTCCTTTGAAACCCTAACTGAATGAAATACAGCAACTAATCAAGCTAGTCAAATAACTTTTACAACGATTTTGGTTTTATTCAAAATTAATCTCAGATTGGCTTTAGGAAACTCTCTTGGCAAAGTTCAAAACCCGAAAAGCATCACGATCTTGATGCAAAAATAAAATGCAAAACAAATACAAACGCATAGTGAGTTGATATCAATCCCTAATTTCTGGTTCGAAACAATGATGAAAACTCACTGCTACGGATTGTTGACAAAAATGTCGTTTCGTCAGTAAAACTTTAACCCACCTGCATTGTTGCCATGTTGGAAGAATGTTGGCTTTGAACGATGGTTGCTAAAGTTAAATATTAAAACACTTAAATTTTAAAAGTGAAAATTTAGTCCTAAACAAAACTATCAATGTTTTATTCGGCGTGGGGGGGGCAATTTCATTTGATGAGGAAAGGGACAACAACAAAAAGGCAGAGAATGAATGACCGCAGCAAATTGTGGGGGGTCAACGCGCCTTGTTACGACTAGGGTGGGGATTTTTAGTTAAGAAAAATCTCTAAATAGTTAACTAAATAGTGGCGAAAAAGTGCCAAAATAGTGGTCAAATCCCGGTTCATAGGCGAAAATAGTGATGAAAAAATGTGTGTAAAAATGACAATAATGGCCTAAAAACTTTTTTTTTCATGGTAAAATTACAATCCGTAGGGCTGCTACTTTTAAGCAAGAAAAATTGCAAATAGGCGCCTAAAAAAGCCCGAAATTATATGAAGATCTTGACAAAAATTTCGAATTTTTTGTTATAAAAATTTAAAAAAATTAGTGATCTTGGCAAGAAAAATTCTCTTTTTTTTAAAGAAATTTTTTGAAAAACGCCAAAATAGTGGCGAAAATAGTGACGAAAAGCCATTTTTTGCCAAAATATTTCGTAACTATTTTAGTGACGAAAACCCCGAAATAGTTTTTTTAAGTTACGAATAGTGTAGTGACGTTAAAACGACAAAATTTTCGACTAAAAACAAGTCAAAACAAAGCTGCAGAAAAAATAGTTAAATAACTAAAAATCCCCACCTTAGTTACGACTACAAAAATGTCGGACGACGATAAAATAAAACATAAGAGAAAAATGATGAGATTTCTGTGACAGAACAAAATCGTTGGCGTCGTTGGGCAGAGTAATAAGCTCTCTTTTTTCCCTAATATTTTTTCCGACATTTTTGTACCGTATCATTAGCAGGGCAAAGATTTCGAAATGGTACCTAAAATAGGAGAGAAAAAAGTGCCAAAATAGGTTTAATAACACCCGGGTTCTTAAGCAAAAATAGTATTATGAAAAAAATGTGTGCTTAAAACTGTTTTTTTACGTGGTAAGAGTATCAATCACCAAAACACCCAAATAGTGACAAAAAATAGGGGCCAGAAAGTCTTTTTTACTTGAAATAGGTTTGCCCCTATTTTAGTGACGAAAATCCCAAAATAGGGTTTCTAGATTCGTAAGGTGAGTTGAAACGATGAAATTTCCGACTAAAAACTTGTTTTTCGTGCATAACTCGTCTTTCGTTTTGATCCAGGCGCCCAAACCCGGGAACACAAAACAGAGCCAAATTTTCGGCTATCATGTGCATCCTCTTTCACTTTGTATTAACAGCCTGGAATTAAAATTTGGATACTCGATTAAGGCCAGAATGTGTTCGGCTTAGATTTTCTAGATTTCTTTGAATTAAATTTTCAAAAAAATCTACTATTTTTTGATCAGATGGGCGGAAAGCAGTGGTCGCTGTGTAATCTTTATGAAGGAGAGTCTGCTCAATAGTGACCGGAATTTTGAAAAAGTCGGGTTCATGCTGCCGTGGTAGAAATTTATGCAGGATTTGGAAAAGACCAGGATCAGGATTTACCAGGATCAAAATCCTGGTTTTTCAGGATATGCTGATCCTGGTGTTTCGACCCTCCGGATCAGGAGTCCTGGAAAATCCTGGCAGGACTCCTGTTCTGTCCGGTCTCTACTGCTCAACTTAGTTAAGTTACCAGTTTAAAGCAAAGGCGCATGCCCAAAAAATCTTTTTTATATTCTTCTTTGTCACTTGACACAAAACGATTACCGGGATCAATGGATAATTTAAACATTTACAATAAATGACATTATTATGCAGGTCGGGTCCATTCCTGTATTCTCTAACTACATAAAACAATAATAAATATAGATCAAAAACATGGATTTTATGAATTAAATTTAAAAATTCCGGGTCTAATCACTATACTATATTTACAACATTTTGGGGAAAGAATAACCCTCAAAGCTTTTGTTTCATCGTTCTATCAGAAGTCTTAAAAATTTCAATGATTTAATTCGAAGGGCACTCCACAACTTCGTTCTGCTGCTGCTGCTGCTGTTCGCGATGTTCATTGTCTGCATTTTCCAGGCTGTTCAGATGCTCGATGGCCTTCAGCTTCAGCATGACTTGGCCCCGGTAGTCGTTGGTGGGGAAGCTGTTCACAATCCATTCCACATAAGCGGACGGCAAGCCGTGCTCCAGCGCACCCGTAATGATGACCTAGGGAAATGAGTTCAAATTTGCGCCAAAAATTTTAAACACATCGCCAAACACTCTTGCGCGGAAAAAGTGAGTGGCTTAGCCCAAGCATGAAGGATTTTTTTCAAAATATTATATGATTCTTCTGATTTGACCGTTTCCTCGTGATCTGAACTCTCCCCAATCACATGGTCTCTGATCACCCAAACACACTGATCAAAAATGATTGACCAAGTAAATTGATTTACCTGTCTATAATGGGGTGAGGGCCGATTCAGTTTCCTGTCCGGATTTGAGTACTGATAGGTACGGCAACGCATCGGTGATGGTGGAATTGATGGGCCAGAACCAGTATGAATCGTCACATCGACTGAAAATGCGATTATCACTAGAGACCGGTACTTATATGTTCTGAGGAATACGGCTTAAAAATAGCCTTTTCGCGTTGGTTTGAGCTTTTGTGGTCAAGTTTAACGCATATTTGGCGATTTTTTGAGCATATCGGTCCGGTCTCTAATTATCACATAAAACACTAACCTAAACACTATGACTAAATCGAAAGTTCGTTTTCCTCTGAGACTAAATTCTGCAGCTCGAGACTAAGTCTTAAAAAATCTTAGAACCCCTTTTGGGCAAGATCAACCGGTCCCCGGGTGAGGGGGTTGGCAAGTTCTCGTCTGCTGAATATTGCACAAAAATCTACCATCCAAGCGCCGGTAGCCGCACTCTTGCTTGTCCAGCTCAGCCGCCAAAGAGTTGGGCACGCGCCAAACGCATCCCCACACGCGGGTGTCCGGCTTGCGCTCGATGGACGCCACGGCTCCATGCCAACGCTCGGAACGGTCAAAGAAACACAGCTCAAAGTCCGCCAACACAGCCGTCGTCATGAACACGGCACCGGTGAGCTGTGCCGATTTTGTGACGTTACTCAATTAGCTCAAAAACAAAGTGAATTTTGGAACACACCTGAACATGAATTCGTTCGGTCAACATATTGCTCCCGTAACTGAAATAGAGAAAGGATGTTGATGATCCATCGTCAGTTGTCGCCTTCGGCTCGGGTTGAACTTCTTGAACAGCCTCGGCACTCTCAGAATTTTCTGCAACCATCTTGTGCGCTTAATGCAAAGTTCTTTTAAGTAAACGAATTTGATCAGTCCAGTCAGTCGATCGTTATCTCGGAAAATCTCGACGAGATTTTCTCGAGATTCACGATCGAAATCTCGGTCGAACAATTTTTACCGAGATTTTTTAAAGATTTTTCAGTAATCTCGAACGAATCTCGATCAGAGTTTAAATTTTTTTCGAGATCTTATTAGATTCGAGATTCTCGATCGTAATCTGGATCGGCCCTCAAGTGCGATCTCTAATTTATAATTTTACAGAAATAGGTAATTGGAAACAAAATTATAAAATCGGATTCAATGCTCCAAGTCCCCTACCTTTGAATTCTGGTCTCCCCACTTTCCAGACGCACCGGACAAACACACCCAAGCCGCCTTAAYTATTTAGGCGAATTGATCAATGGAAATGACAAAACAATTAAAACATAAAACGAATAAAAACGTCTCATTCAATAAAATAAATGAATTTTTCGATTAACTTTTCAAGAGGAAATTTATCGTTATAAATAATCAGCGAAGGTGTTTCTTTCTCCATTGTAAGTATGTAAACGCATAATTTTAAGTGAATTAAATTTTTATTCATTGGAAATTCCGAAGTTAAACAATGGAGAAAAATTTGATAAACAAAATTAAGAAAATACAATAAATAAGCAAATTAAATATCGCGGAGATTTGTTCGATTTGGAAAAAGTGCAAATTGTATGAAGATGGAAAAACAAAAAAACAGCAACAACAAAAGTGAAGCGGGGGACAGAAGCAAGAATGGTTACCAACGGATTGTCCTGGAAGACCGAAAGTCAGCCTTTTTCCGATTCCAATCAACAGCAAATTTAGTTCTCAATTTTTTGAATTTTGCGCGCTGGATTGGATTTATGAAAAAAATGTCTTCAAAATTAAATCGAAATTTGCAAAATCAAAACATCGACAAAATTGAAATTGTAAATTAAGCTGAAATGCTCATGAATCGTTGGGGGTCAATTTGTGTTGTTCTGTCACCGATAAGCGAGGATCAAAGCCATTTTGGAGCGGTTGATCAGCTGAACATTGATAAATTAACATATATATTTAGTATTTATTTTTATTCAACACCAGCCTTGGCACGCAYAATGTTGTTGTTTTTTCAATGCCGACATTTGCTGCTGATGTTGTTGCTGCTGCTGCTGTTCCTGATCCATGCCACCATCGCCGGCGCCAAAAAAGTTGACGGCATGGTTCAGCTGATCACTGGGACACTCCGGTTGGGTGCCAGGCGGTCCCGCTGTCGGCTGTCCAGTGTAGCGAAAGTGCGGCATTTTCAAGTCCAACACATTCCGTTGCCACGCGCTGCTTTCGTTGTCCTCAATGCACATCTCCAGCTCCATGTCGTATGATTGTCTGCAAAATAAAAWAAAAAAAAGTGCCAATTGTTTGGGTTCATGTAAAAAAATCAGTGGCCCCTCAGAAGTGCACGCACTTGTCGTTGGCCACCATCTCCAGACGGCCCCGAACGTTCTGGCCGGCCAACACCAGCATGGGCTGCTTGACCAGGCAGCGCACTTGGTACCAATGTGTCAACGGTTCGGTAGGCGCTGTTGACAGCCAAACGGTGCGTCTGTGACAAAGCAATTGGGTGCAAAATGGAGACATATAATGATGGAAAAGCGATCAAGCAGCATACTTTGAGCCTACAAATGCCACATCGAACCATGAGGCAACACCGTGCACATGGCACGTCCGTTGAGCATTCATCTGCAATAGGAAAAAGGTCGCAATTGCCAAAATTGTTCGTAAAATTTTTGAAATAAAGCAATTTTTTTGCGGGAACGTGATGCCCGTGGGGGAAAAGCCTGACTCATTTTGTATACCAAAAATAGGACAAATGGACGACTTGGCAAAATATGACACTGACAAAAGGTCGACTCGGGAAAATGAGAGGAAAAAAAGCAACAAAAAAAAGACAATTGTTCGACTCGATCAAAATAGGACAGGGACTGAATTTACCGTGAATGGAACTCGAATTCGATGCAACCGCTCCACCGGGTCGCGCTCAAAATCCACGGTCCATTTGACGCTTTGCGACACCAAAATGCCGGCACCCCACGAGTCCTAAGAGTAAAAGTGCCGATAACATGTTCATTAACAAATTTTCTGCTTATGGCAACAAAAAGAAATTCAACGATTAGAAAACAACAACAAAAACAGCAATGTGTTAAAACGCACCACCACCGGCTGTCGGAACAGTTCGTCCAGTGCCGGCTGCTGCAGAACGCCCAGCGTCACACCGTGGAACGTCTGCTGGGCCCAGAAGGCGGCACGCTGTTGCTGCTCCTGGTGCAGCGCGTCGTCGCTGAACAACGCCAGATGCAGGTCCGCACGGCTGGGAAACATACGGCCTGACAACGGGAAAATTATTATTATTACTTAATTTTTAAAAAAATTATTTAAGTTTTTGTATGGATGACCGGACTTTCGAGTCAGGTCGAGTTCACTTCGATAACCGCAAAAACGGGCTCGGTAATCGAAAAATGTTTCACTGAAAAATGAGTGAATTCGCAAAAATTTGGCCAATTCGTCAATGAATTTAAAATTAGAAAAATTCAAAAGAATCCCGAGTCCCGGTGTCAGGGAGCTCGAATTTTAAGATTTTCAAAGCCCGTCAATAGAGCACACTGACCGCCGTTGCGTAAAAATTTGCGCGCGTACATGTAACTCTCCAGCATCCGCTCGTTGACCAACATGTAGCCCATCGGCTCGGACACAATGACGTCAACCTTAAAAAAAGAACAAAACAAATTTGATCAATCAATGCTTCGATCAATGATCTGCATGGATTGGTGAACGTGGACTGACTGGACTTATCGTAGAAGCAAAACTTTTTTGGTTGATGCCCATGCAATTCTATTCGCCCCAAGAGTGGCACAACACCAGGCTTTCAAACCGGAACCAGGCCTTCACCCCCCCCCCCCAAAAAAGGCCCGATTATGAAAAAGTGTCCAAATTTTAGATCCAAAATCGAAATAGAAATTTCAATACCAGTCCTCTGGCCCGTTACAATGCTGCTCGCAGCCCGAATCGAAAATTATCAAGTTTTCGGTTCGGAGAACCCAAAAACTTCTCAGCAACCGCCCAACCCGAGCGCCCGAATACCTATCGGTTGGTCACACCCCTGGGGGGCCTAACAGAGTTCTTCCATCACCAACCTGCTCGGGCAGTTCGACCTCCTCAATTTTCGCACTCAACACTGAAATCACTGCGTCGTAACCGTTTGCGTGAACCAATTCCTGGAAAAATTAAAAATTTTCTTTAAAAAATCCACAAAATTTTCCGGGATTTTACTTTACAGTGCACAGCCATTGAAGAGGCCTCAACCTTAGAATGAAAAATTTTAAAAAAATTGACAAAATTTTGAAAAAAAAAACGAACAGCGTAAACGCGCTTCGCGCCAACCTGGGCGGCAAAGAAAGACAACTTAATTTTAAAAAAAAATTAAAAATTTTTTTTTTAATTTCATACAATGCCAGTGCCGGCTCCAACGTCCAACACAACCTGTGGAAATTGAAAAATACCATTGTTGACAAAAAGAAAAGTGTTAAAAAGTGTTAAATCTCAAAAATTTAATACTGCTCTACCCAGGGACGTAGCTAGAAAAAAATTTCGGAGGGGGGAATTGATCCATCTGAGCGCGGCGCTCAGATGGCATTCCCATTTGAGCGCCAGGAGCGGCCCGGCGGTGCCGATAGGCGCCGCCGGGAAATTTTTTTTGATTTTTGATGGCAATTTGTTAAGAAAATTGATCAAAAAGTTGTAAAAGTGTAAAACAATAGGGTCCCCCCTCTTGTTTTTTTTTTCTCAAATTTCATTTCGGGGGGGGGGGGGGAATTCCCCCCCCCCCCCCCCCTGGCTACGTCCTTGGCTCTACCAATTTATTTGGTTTACAAATAAAAGCCTCAAAAAATTTTAAATATCTCATCAAAAACATTTTTTATAAAATTCATGAATAAAGAAAAAAACTAAAAAAAAACAAAAAACATATTGAGAAATTTTGTCCAAATTGTGCCATGCCCAACCTTTCCCCTGAACTCGTGCCAATTTTCGAAAATCGCCCGTTGATAGGTGGCGGTGCGCGTAAAATCCTGCAGCATGTTCTGTTGTTGGAACAGCGAGCCGTAAAATTGGAAATATTGGACGGCGGAGCCTGCAAAAAAAAGGTTTTAGGGTTTTTTCCCTGAAAAAAAATTTCCAAATTATTTCAAAAAAGGACAAATTTTCGAGGACAATGTCCAGAATATTGTTGACAACATTCAAAAAGTAGACTCCAATAACATCAAAAAACCCAAACAACTAAAAAATAGGAAATTTTAAAAAAAAGTTTTTGAGTTTTTTCCCTGAAAAAAATTTTCCCCAAATTATTTCAAAAAAGGACAAATTTTCGAGAACAATGTCCAGAATATTGTTGACTACATTCAAAAAGTAGACTCCGATAAAATTATCAAAAAACCCAAAAAACTAAAAAATGGCAAATTTAAAAAAAAAGCGTTTTTTTTTATAAAAAATAAACTTTGTTCTGTTCTGGTGTCGAACTCCGAGTTCAAGTCGTTCGCCGCACTTTCATCGCTGCATTTCCGCTTTTTGGACCGAGTTTCCGCTAATTTTGACACAATCTGTTTGGACTCCGTTTTAGGCCCTGCTGGTCGATTTGCATCAGAAATGGACCGGAAGGTGGCGAGTTCTAAAAAGTAAAAAAAAATTTAAATTCTAAAATTAATTAAAGCGGTAACTTTAACCTTTTGATGTGTTGAAACGGATGGCAAATGAATTGAGTGAAAATGTCCCGTTTTTGGGCACGGATTGCGTTAAACAGCGACGGCAAAATGCAATCGATTTCTGTAAAAAAAACACTTTTTGAAATTTTATGAAAATTTTGCACAAAATGTGAGCCAAAAAAACCTCAGTGATCGGCATCTGTTCGTAGTCTTTGAGCGTCAAACGGAAGGACGAAAATTTGTCAACATCTTCGCCATTTGATGAACTTTCAGCCGAGTCTAAAAATTTAATTAAAAAATTATATACTCTCTTAAGCCCACAAAAATTTTTAAAAATCCCATTTGCATCCACTCTTAGGCCTACGATAAAAAATTGCCAAAATCAATTTCTGAACTTTGGGACCAATTTCCCCAAGAATGGCAGCGCATATCGGCACAGAAAAGGCCTCAAAAAAATCAATGGAGGCTGAAAATTAGCAAAAATTCTTTTTGGAAATTCCGACCTTAAACTGTAGAACAAAATTTTTTTTGTTAATTTGCCCGAATCCCTTTTTTCATGTGATTTTTAAGTTCATAATTAATAAAAATGCTTTTCCCGGACCATCTTGTTCAGCAACACGGTCAAGCCTCAGTGTGTTGTTAGAATCCAAAAATGAAAGTCGAAATTTGCCGAAAAACCGCTCGACAACGGGCGGCGATGAGACGTCGTCGTCGTCGTCAGCATCGCTGTCACGAAATTCGCAAATTCGTACAATCAAAGAATGCGGAATTGACATTGCGCAGAGTCCTCTGAACCTTTTTGTCTGATCAAATATTTATGCGCAAAAATTGTGAAAATGTTTTTTCATTTGGTGACACGCTGATAAAATGGGCCGGGCGAGCAGGACGTAACCAAGGGGGCACCCAAAATGAAATTTGACAGGGAACCCTATTGGTTTTTTTGCAAAATTAAATTTTCCCTTAAGGGGATGAAAATTTAAAAAAATCAAACAATCGCTTCGACATTATTTTTATTTTCTCTCCTTTTGTTTCTTCATTTTTCGCTGTCTGCCCTAAATGCACAGAATCAATTAAATGATTTCGTTCCATTACTAGAGACCGGAAATCCGAATTCCGAAATTCCGGAAAACCAAAAATCCGAAAGGGTTTTAAATCCGAATTCACGTAAATCCCGAAATTTTTCCGGAATCCGAAACCCGAAATTTTTTCAATGCAAATTTTTGCACTATCGTAAAAAATTGTCTTCAACTTCAATTGCTTCAGCATCAATTTTTTTTTAACAATTCTGCTTTACTTCTGGGGGCGGGAGGGGTTGGCGGTACCGATAGGCGCCGCCGATAAAATTTTGAAATTTTTGACTCAATTTGTTAAGAAAATTGGGTTTTCTGCGTTTTATGACACTAAGCAACTTTGAACAAAGTTATAAATTTTTTAAATATTCAGCGAATTCTACAATCAAAAAATGAAATAAAAACTTGTGAATTGTGTCTAAAATATTAAAAAAATAAAAAACACGAAAAATATTTTGGAAAAAATTAGTTAAACCGACTCGGGGATTTGAACCACCACACCACGCACCAATTGCACCCACCACTCACCCCTAACTATCCCCAAACTTGCTCTTACTTCATTAATCCTATCATTAGGGGTGTAAAATCCGAAATTTAACCCAAATTCCGAAATCCGAAACGGCCAAAAAACCCGAAATTTTCTGGAATCCGAAATTCCGGACCCGAAATTTTGCCCAGCTCTGGTATTATGCTCGTCTTCTAATTATTAACCACGGTTAAGGCTTAACCGTGGTTTTGTTAATCACGGTTTGTTCCAGGGATGTCGATCGCTATCGCGCATTAGTTATCGCATTTATCGCCTTTTTTGGGCATATCGCCTATCGCTATCGCATTGGAAAATGGGTTTATCTCCCACCTATGCCAAATGGCGGACATTGCCTGTAGTTAGAGATAACACAAAAAACAGACAAATCGTTTCGATACTCACGGAAATTCATTGTTTAAACAACGAAAAACCATGTGGCAGACAGCGCGTGGTCAGACTTTATATCCCCACCATTGAATTCCTTTCGGTTTTCGGAAGCTTGTAACACAGGCTAACGGTTATATTTCGTGACCAAATTTTGCAGTCATGCCTCTAATGCTCCCTTCTTACCCCTACCAAAATTTGGTGGAGTTTGGAGAATTTTGAAAAAATTTGGTTTGAAAAATTTAAACGTTTTCGACTATAACTCATAAATGGATGCATTAATCAAAAAACTGATGCATCAATGGATGTATTATTTTGTTTTCTAGGGATGGTGAAAATTTGAGAAGGATCTGATGCATCTAACAAAAGTTACGTGCATAGAAGTGCGTTACGATTTTTTACTGAAGAAATAACTCAAAATGCTGTGTATCGACACGATTCCATTAATTTAATGTTCTCTATCCTATGTCCGTTTTTTGCAAGATTTGGCATAGGTGCTCCGATCGCATATCGCTATCGCATTAAAAAATTCTATATCGCATATCGCCGATCGCTTTTTTTCGGCGCGATCGACATCCCTGGTTTGTTCCCTTCTTAACCATGGTTAACGGAATGTTAACCGTGTTACCAAAATCCTATGCTTATCTAACCGTGGTTTATTTTTTCTTAAGAGTTTTTCACCACAACTCGAGGCCTGGTTAAGGATTTATTTTTGTTAAAAAATATTTTGAATATGTTAAAAAATTGAAAATAGATCTTTAAATTGGTTTATTTGAATGTTTTTTAATATTTATGGATTTTCCATGTTTTTTAAAATTTGATTTTTTTATGGTTTATTTACAGAATTTTTTTTTTTTAAACTTGATGGCAAAATAGAGTTTATTAACCTTACAACTAGAAATAATCATCAGGAGGCATTAGATTAATTTTATGATCAGTTGGTCCGGCGTTCAGTTGGGGGAATGGGACATTTAAGCGCCCGCCGCCAACATTTTTAATCCATAATGACACTTTTTGGTGTTTTTATTCATTATTCGGTCACTAGTAATCATTAAAAAAGTATTGGAATTTTGAAGAAATAGCAAAATGTGGAGAATAATATTGGCTGGACATTCTTAGGGTGACGAGGGCATTCACATGCAATTTGCCATGAGGGGAGAGAATAATGCGTGGAAATATAATTTGCCAACAATTTAATTGGCCACATTTTCAATAAACATTAATTCTATTACCAAAAGATTTATTTATTTAATATTTTTTAAGGTAAATTCTAGTCAATAAAACATGAAATTTTGGATATTAATTATTATTCCATTCTTTTCAACGAATTTGATCAAAAATGCTAATTCTGTGGGCGAACGCGGACAAGGACCAAAACTTTACAAATCATTTGATGAAATATTTGGAAAAGGATGGGACGATGAAAGTAATGATTCAAAAGAATTGAACTGTCGTCATGTTAAAGAAGAAGTTCAAGACGGACAAGCTCCAATCACTTCTGATCAGAAAAATATTGAGGCTGAAATATTGAAACAGAAATTTGATGAAATTTATGATGAAAATTGGTCGGAAGAAGAAAACAATTCAGCGCCATCAGCGGATGATCTAGATCKSGAAAATTCTAAGAAACATTTGTCTGATCAAAATAACTCAACTGATCAAYATGAGAGTGTTGATGAACAGCAAAATGAGTCCAATGAATGTGAAAAAAWTGAGTCTGATCAGCAAAAACGTGAAATTGTTCAAAGATTCKGTGAAATAAAAGAAGATTATAKGAAAAAAAGAAAATATTCCACCAATGAACATATTCAAATTGAAGGAAAAATATCAAATGGTTTGGGCATTAGTCGCGCAACAATTTATAAATGGAYAAAAGAATTGGGTTTAAGAAAAGAAACAAAGTTTTCTGAGTCCGAAAAACGTGAAATTTTAAAACAATTTGAAAATATAAAAAGRAAATGTAAGCAGGCTAAACTAAAAAACATTTCAATGCGCAAAATTGATAAAAAAATTGCAAAAAAATTGGGCGTTAGTAGGACAACAATTATTCGATGGAAGCGCAAATTTGGCCTTTCTGTCAGCAATAAAAAATTTTKTGATGCAACAAAAATTGGAATTTTAAAGAAATATGCCAAAATAAAAGGGAAGAATCCGAAAATGACTGATTGTGACATTGCTGATTTGTTGAAAATCTCAATAWATAGTTTAATTAGATGGAAAGCTCGATTTAGAAAAGAAATAAAGAACCTTTAAAAATATTTCGGATCGGATTATTTGGCAATTGTTGTTATTTATGGATTGAATTTTTGTTTCTTTTATTTTCTTAAAAGTATGAATATGGTGTCCCTACGTTTTGCCACCTTACTTTTTGCCACCCCAGCAAAAATGTTACGTTTTGCCACCCCAGCAAAAATGTTACGTTTTGCCACCCCAGCAAAAATGTTACGTTTTGCCACCCCAGCAAAAATGTTACGTTTTGCCACCGTTACATTTTGCCACCTTTACATTTTGCCACCTTACTTTTTGCCACCTTTACATTTTGCCACCTAAGCAAAAAATGTTTTCTGCTAATGTTACGTCATACTTTCATTTAACTCTGTTCTTCATATTTTGACATTCATAACTTTTCTACTACTTTTACATTAAATTTCCAATAGCGTGGATTATAAAAAGACTTTAATTATGGACGCTGATAGCGGCCTGATTATTGACGATTTGGAGGAAGAGGAGAACAGCGAAAATGTGCCTCAGATGAGGATGAAGAAGCTGCCGAACAAGTTCAATGGGAAAAAGGCACAACGACACACGGAGCATTAYCTACCGCCTACCCCCACCACCTAAAAGTAAAGCAGAATTCAAAAAGAAAAATTGATGTTGGATGAGGGAATTGAAGTTGAAGAAAATGAGGAAGATATTTTTGAGAATAAGTCCACCATTAAATACAAAAAAATTTTCCTCAATTGTCAATCCCGATCCCGGTTCAACATGCTGATCCCAGTCCCGTGCAACCCTAATACTATTCCAACATCAGTACGCTGGTCACAATTTACACATTTGTCAGTCGCAATAAAACCTTTTTTTTGTGGTGGCAAATTTCGTGGCAAAATGTAACATTTTTGCTGGGTGGCAAA
>MEIZ01000054.1:264461-276941 GCA_001723225.1 Globodera ellingtonae
GGGGCTCTATTAGAGCATGGGGCTATATTACAGGAAATACTTAAAACTTTTATACAAAATAATCTTTTATCTAATCAATTAAACAAAAAATTCTTTTTTATAATAACTGATTTGTCAGTTGCCCTACCACGACTCGGATGTGGAGCACTCAAAAATGCACAAACATAGTGAAAATGAGCAAAAGTTGCACAGGGAACTCATTGAACACATCAAACAACGAGTAAAAAAATATTTATTAATAAAATAACAAATTAATAATTAAATTTTCTGATTTTAACTAATTCTTACTAATATTATTAAAATGTTATATGTGGTGGGAATTGCTGAAGTGGTCGATTTTGCTCATCATTGTGAACACTTCTCCAATAAAACGCCATCAAATGCCATTCAACGCCGTATGGACGACAGCCAATCGCCGCGTTGCCGAAATTGTCACGGTAAATTAAAATTCAAAAAATTAAATTATTAAATATAAAATTTTTTTAATTTAATAAAATAAATATTTAAAATAATTAATCAAAATATTAGCAAATTCTTTTTCTTTTGAAGGACAATTCAAGTGCACCGATGTTGGCGTTGTGACGGATCATGAACGATCAAATGGGGAGGTGCAATTTCCATAAATATTTTAAATTAAATTAAATTATTAATGTTTCAAATAGTAATTTCCTTTCGTAGTTTCAATTATAAATCTTGCTTCATTTTAAATTTTATTAGGTTACAAATTAGTAAACAATAAACAATTAAATGATTTTACAACTTTAWGAAGTTTTTTTTTGGTTTTTTATTCTTGGATAAAGCTAATTATTTAAAATTAATTAAAAAGTTAGTTTTGTTTTTTATTACTTTATGACATAAAAATAGAGTGCATTTTACAAATGTTTAGGCCATTTGGCATCCGAACTGCTTCAACTGTTCCGTGTGCAATCAACTGTTAGCCGATTTGCTGTATTTTTGTCGGGATGGCAAATATTTTTGTGGACGCCATTTTGTTGAGCGATTGTACCCGCGCTGCTTCGGATGTGATGAGGTCAGTAAATTTAGAAGTCGGAAATTTATTTTTAAAAATTTGAAAAAAATTTCTCGCCCCCCTCCCTCACAAAAAAAAAAACATAAATTTTGACTCCATTAAATTTGTTTAAAATTTTTGAAGCCATGTAACACAGCCTAGCGGTTGAATTTTTTGTGTCCAAAGTTAGCAGACATTTTTCTAATGCCGAGCCTAGCTTTTTTCAAACCAAAATGTGTTATTTAATTAAAATTCAAAAAACATAATTATTAGGGCTAGGATCGATATGCACCAAAAATGGCCAAATATGCGCATATATATGCACCAAAAAAAGGCCAAAATATGCGCATATATATGCACCAAAAAAAGGCCAAAATATGCACCAAAAATGCCAAAATATGCACCGAAAAATGGCATTTTTAGTGCTCTAATTTTCTTAATACTTAATTTTTTTCTTCTTTTAACGTCTATTAAGTAGATTTACAGCATTTCACGTATTTTTTTGGTATTTTTGGAAAGTTGAACAAATTTGAAAAAAGTTCCGGAATTTTAACCGTCAGGCCAGCTCATCGCCATTTAGCCGTCTCAGCGCCAGTCAGCCATTTCAGCGCCGACATTTTTATATGTATTTTTTTACGCGAAAGTTCACTTTTTTAGGCCTTCTTTTCAAAAATGACTAAAAGTTATCGTTGAAAAGATGAATTATTTTTCAAAAACAGCCAAAACCCCATGATTTTGGGTGCATTTTCTTGAATTTTTGGTCAAAAATGCCAAAATATGCTCGAAATATGCAAAACATGCCAAAATATGCAAAATATGTAAAAAATATGCAGGAAGCCCTAAATATGCAAAATATGTTTTTTTAAACTTGACCAAAAAAGCTCAAACCAACGCGAAAAGGCTATTTTTAAGCCGTATTCCTCAGAACATATAAGCATACAAAATATGCAAAAAACATATAATCCGAGCCCTAATAATTATGATTAATATTGACTCAATAAAAAGTGTAGTTTTTCAACTTTTAAAATATTCAGCTAATTTTTGCGCGCGAATACACTTTTGCGGAAGAAAAAGCGTGGCACTTGGAACATTTTTGTTGCTTGGGTTGTGACCAGCATTTGAGTGGACAACGGTAAATGCCACAAATTTATTTTAATAAAAATTTTAAATTTATTTAATACTTGCTTCAGTTACATTGTCAAGGATGATCAACCGTTTTGTGTGGCTTGTTACATGCAAAAATTTGCGAGGGTTTTTTCTTTCAAAAAATAATAATTTTGGCATAAATTAAATTTCGAAGTTAGTCCGTAGAGGACARCGCGCGCGCGGTCGGCCTCAGTTTGGCGCCGGCGGCGCCATTGTGAAATGAAACTTTTTGATCAATTGAGCAAATCAAATGATTTTGATTAGCATTTGAAAGCAGTTTGTCTGTAGAAGCTAGATCCGAAAAGAGCTAAACGAATTGACTTTGTTAAAAGAAGTTATGGCGCAAGGCGTGCCAAGGCAGTACGAAAAGTTGCGATTCTTAACGACGTTTTAAGCCATAACTTTTTTGAGAAGAGTCGAATTCGCTTTTAATTGATCAAACAAACAGTGAGCTTCTAAATGAAATGGATTTTGCTTGATTTGCTTTGCTAATGGCTAAGTTATGATGAATACCCTTAAAATTCGAGATAAAAATATGAAAATTGTGCAGCACAGCCAGTCAATTAATTAGTTTTGTTCATCTCAGACTTGTCTGACGTGCAACGACAAAATTGAGCCGTTTGCACAGCGCGTCAGCTACGGTGACCTGCATTGGCATGCCGATGGGCGCTGCTTCAAGTATTATTTTGTACTTTAGAGTAGCGCGGGATCTGGAGAATCCCGATCGGGATCTCGATCCCAACTAACCGGGATAATCCATCCTGAACCGGGATTTAAAATTCGGCATAATACCTCCCATCCGGGATCCCGAATAACTGGGTCGGACTTTCAAAAACCGGTATAATTTCTCCCAATCCCGACTAACCGGGTGGGATTTCAAGGAATAATCCTTCCCGAGTGGGATCCCGCACTACTCTATTTCCTAATTGAAATTTATTTTTAAAATTATTATTCATATAAATTTAAGGTGCGGGTACTGCTACAAGCCGTTGTCCAACGAACAATTTCTGCTCAAACAAACGCGTCCATTTTGCAGCTCTGAGTGCAAAATGGCAAGCGAATGAGAATATTATCGAGGCAGCACGATCGTTGACGAAAACCAATCAAAGCAACCACCAAGAACATTTTTGAATGTCTGACAAAAATTTTGATCAATTTAAAGCGTATCGACAACATTCATTAATATTGAGATCGATTCGGAGTTCGAATCATGTCGAACACCCGGAAAAGTGGAATTTGGACATTTTTTCAAAAAAGAAAGGCACCAAACATCTGCCGGCGCTTTATTAGCGTCATATTTAAAGCAAAATATTTGTTAATGGGGGTTATCGAAGGCGCTGAGTCCGAATCTGACCCCTTTTTTGAGGACCGATTTCAAAGCATCGAAGAATTCGAACAAAATAATCAAAAATGTTAATGAAAAACCAACAAATGTTGTCATAAAATGATTGGCTCTTTCTTTAGTGTCAGATTCCGCGATTCTACACACTCGAACGATCTTTTTTCAACATTTAAGTAAAAAGCTGTAAAATAGATTTGCGACAAATTGTTCGACTTGACCTCGGAGTTCGACGAGATTCTTCTCGAGTTAAACGGGATTTGTGATCAGAAAGATTTCTTGCAAAAAATGACCCAAACCGCATTAACGCGATAACACACAACAACAGCGACATCCTTTTTATTTATTTTAGGGCAATGATAATATCAATTGGATCCAACCGTTTGGGATTTGAAATGATCAAATGGTGTAAAAAAAGTAAACCTCTGGAACCGGCGATGGCGCAAAAAAATTGTTTTTTTTTTTTTGCAAATTTCCATATTTTTAAAATTATAAATGCCAGAAAAGCATTAAGTTTTGAAGGAAAAAAACGCACAAGTTGAGAGAAAGAAAAGAAACAAAAGAAAAATTTGCCGACTCTTTAACAGAATTTTTTTTTTGTTGTGAATAATGCATTTTAAAAAGTGAGCACGCCATTTTGGTCATAATTATCGTTTGTCGAGCTCCGTCTCGCGCCAGTCAAATGCCATGTTGGGGCCGCCACGCTTACGGATGACGCGGTACTTGCGAAATTTGGCGGCACCCGCCGTCGTTGTGGAGCCGTCCACACCGCCAAATTCTTTACGATCAATTAACATTGCTTCAGAAGATGCCGCCGCCAACGCCGCCGCAGCCATCGACTTCGGCACAACACTGCCGCCCTCCGGCATGGCTTGACCCCCATGGCCATGACTCTGAATGCGATCAATAATATAGTATTAAGCTCTCTATTTTTATTTAAAAAAATGCAAAATAATTTTCTAAAATTTCCACGCCGGCGCTTTCATCACCGCGCCGCGCCGTCCATGTGTCTCTTCAAAAGCTAAAAGCCAAGCACAAATGCCCCAAGGCAAATGGACAAGAAAATTTTCCAACAAAAATTGGCAGCACCTCTCCTCCATTCCCGTTCACGGAATCCATGTCGTGGCTCTCGAGCAGTTCCATTTTTATTCCGTTTCCTTCCACCACTTCATCCACCAGCACCTCTTCATGTTCGGGCTAAAAAAATGGTCAAAAATTGAAACAATTATTTACAAAAAAATAAATAAAAAATGCCACAAATTTTACCGCAACTCGGAAATTCTGGTGTGGCACATGCAATGGCGCCGACGACAACGGACCAGCGCCACGGAAACGTGAAGCGCCAGCAGAAAATGTCCACAGCCTTAAAAAGTGATAAAAATTTTAAAACAAAAAAAAAAGAAAATTCTTCGCAATTTCATGAATTAATAATTATTATCTGTCGCACATGCGCTCCTCCTTGGCCAACGCGTTGGCCAACTCGGTGCCCACACGGCCCTCCAGCTCATTTTCGCAGTTTCGAATGGCACGCAATGTCGTGCACTCTTGCGCTTCGGCACGACGCAGCATGCACATGCCTGTTGGCACTTCGCCGATGGCATCGCCCGGGGCGTTGAAGGCCTGAAAAAATTTCGTTACGCATTGATTTTAAATTAGTAGTACACACATAACGCGGTGTGGCCACTAAAATGGGCTGATTATGCGCTTTTCTGGCACTGATTTTTGATGCAAATTTGTACTCCATGTCGTCCTCCCCTTCGTCAATGGGTCGAAGCCGTCGAGCACTTGATGTTGCTGAACCAACAAAAAAAATTCATTCAAAATTTTTTTGTTGTTGTTCAACTTGGTGGCAATTGTTGTTCAACAGCACAAAGCTCTTGCTTGACTGTCGCAGTCAATGCGCCTCCGCCACCGCCGCCGCCGTGTGCGCTGACCCGTTGTTGAGCATCAGTGGCAACGACAGTACGCTAAAATTTTAAAAATAAATAAAATTTGTGCCAAAATTTTTGCACGCTCAAAAAGAGGAAGATTGTGCCCAAATTTTCAGGTTTCAGCATACCCTATATCCCATGTTTAGGGATTGAAGCTTTCCCAATTTGAGTGTGTACACACAAAACAACAATTGGTTCCGGCCGGCATACTGCTCTAACTGGTTCCCTCCAACTTGTGATCTTTTTTAAAAATTAGCTTCGAGAACTTTCCCAACACTGGTTTTGTTGGTTCTCCATATCAATCAATCAATTCTAATCAATTCGGTTAGGGTCTCCCCGTCAATCAACCGGTCTATATGCATCCAAATCAATCAATCAATTCGGTTAGGGTCTCCCCTCAATCAATCAATTCTAATCAATTCGGTTAGGGTCTCCCCTCAATCAACCGGTCTGCAAGCATCCAAATCAATCAATCAATCAATAATGCCAGCGGTTAGCCCTTATTAATTAAAAATCAATCGAAGACGACTGACTTTTTGTGCTCTGTTGTTGAACGACGTGCGCGCAAATTTCGGAGCAATCTGTGACCATTCCGCTGTCTCAGCAGGCCCCCGGAATTCTGCCGCCGCCTCGTCACCACCGTTTTGGTCCATCGCTGGCGTGCCGTCGTTGTCCATGTACGTGCTGCCAAACTCGGTGCTTGACATTCCCCACTGAGTCATCGCGTCCAACTGCAGCATGTACAGGCGAGACTGTCGATCCAGCTGCTGGATGATCACCCATTCCTAGGAATTAATTTATAATTTTAAATTATAACAAATATACAATTTATTTTAAACAAAAAGGGGATAAATCTTGTACAGTTAGTTTTACAAATTAAAAAAACAAAATTATTAAAACATTTTTAACCACCTTGTTCACCGGGTAGCAAAATCTTGTACAGTTAGTTTTACAAATTAAAAAAACAAAATTGTGACTAAAACATTTTTAACCACCTTGTTCACCGGGTAGCACTGCGGATGGTGAGCCGGGTAGCAATTGCCCTGGATGGCACCGTCTTTCACCGTCAGTTTTGGGCGATATTCATCCTGCAAAAAATTGACCCATTTTTAAAAAATTCAAACAATTTTGTGTTTTTGTCAAAATTTTTGATCAATTTTACTACAACAACTATATAACCGAGATTTAAAACCCAGTTACAAATCTCTCAATTTTTTATTGTGCAAAACAAAATTTTAAGTCCGTTCCAATGAAC
This sequence comes from Globodera ellingtonae, assembly GCA_001723225.1. NCBI lineage: Eukaryota > Metazoa > Nematoda > Chromadorea > Rhabditida > Heteroderidae > Globodera > Globodera ellingtonae. The sequence continues at coordinate 271,142 of MEIZ01000054.1, forward strand.
GCGCGCGCACATTGCACGCACATTTGTGTAACGCATCAGCGACTCGCAGCGCGAACAGCGAAAGTACAGCGTGTCGCCCTCCCGATTTTGGGTGGTCATGCGATACTGACGAATCATGCCCTTGTTCTCTGGCTCTTCACATTCAATGCTCAAAATGGTGGCACTCAAATTGCGCGACAGTTGCAGCTCCAACCGCTCTGATGAATGGAATCTGAAAAAGAGAAAGTACATAAATTTAAGGAAGCTTTATGTAATTTTTAATTGGAATAATAGTTTCTTTATTGAGATAAATTTTTTAATTTTACTAGTAATTCAATTTGCTTTGCTCTCAAATCCATAATAAAACCAAAAATAATCCATTGGTGTCCGTACGTTTTGCCAACTGTACATTTTGCCAATCCAGCAAAAATGGACGTTTTGCCAACTCAGCAAAAATATTACGTTTTGCAAACTAAATCGATCAATTTCGAACCCCGGACCCGAATTCGAAGGTTTTTCGAATTCAAAATTTTTTCGGAATCTTTTGGTCTTAGAAACATTCAAAAAATCTCAAATGCATCCAAAAATGTACAGTTGGCAAAACGTAACATTCTTGCTGGGTTGGCAAAACGTAGTGTTACTTAATCCATTTCTTTGTAGTGCTTAAACAATTAGTGCCATTAAACACCAACAGCATGCCGTAGACTTTGTCCGGATGCGCTCGAATGTACTGCTCGTCAAACCCGTAGCGCTCCACACAGAACCGGTTGAGGTTGACATGGTGTTCAGCAAAGGGTGGCATTTGCGGTGGCACCGCTGCCACCGCATCGAGCGTCTCGTCCATCTCATCGTAGGGCCTAAAAATTAGTAAAAACAAATTTTTGATTTAATTGAATTGTTTGTCTAGGGGTGGGTGGCTTCGTTGGCAATTTGTGTTCAAAAGCTTCTTAAACCTTTTAAAGCCTTTTCGCCTCAGGGGCTGTGCCATTTCTCCAACAATTTGTGCGTCGGCGTCGTCAATTTGTTGTTGTGCCAAAAGCGCGACGTCAGAACTTGGAAATTCGCGCTCGAACAGCGTGTCCAGCCCTTGCATGTCCAACATGGCGGCCATCTGATCGAAATTTTCCTTCTTTTTTTTTTGAAAACCATAAATCCAATCATTTTTTTTTCAAAATTTTAGGACAGTTAACCAACCCCCGTGTCGTACTCCGCCAATTGCTTTGGCCGTCCACGCCTTGGACGTCGTGAATCGGTGCCGACAAGATGAACTCTCAGGGCCGGATCTTGCTAAAAGAAAACGGAAAATGTCAATAACAAAAAAATGGAGGGCAAATTGTCCATTTTTTTTCTTAAAATTTTGTTGCCAAAATATATTTATATTGTTTTTAAAGTTTTGTCAAGACGTGCCTAGCTCACATTTATTATATTTTTATTATCGTGTTTTAGTCCCAAAAGTAGGGTTCCTCCCCGTCCCCGAACCCCGACTTTTTTTAGTCGGGGTTTTCATCCCCGACCCCGACTTTTTTGAATTTTTCGGGGGTTTTGCTGGGAAAAACCCCGAACCCCGACTTTTTTAGTCGGGGACGAAAACCCCGACCCCGACTTTTCCCGCCCCCGAGGGGTCGGGGAGGAACCCTACCCAAAAGCATGGCAAAACAAACTTTTGACATCATAAACATTTTGCCAAAAAAAAAGTGCCATACAAAACCTGTGACGTCATTGCCGCTTTGATGGCACCGATTGAATCAAATTTGTTGTCCGTGTCAAACGCATCCACCAACACGGAGAACAATGCGCTGGAATGAGACGCCACAAAGTCGGCCCAGCCATGCTGGAGCAGTTCAACCAACAGTTCCACATAGCACTGCACAATGTCGGCGCTTGGACATGCAATGCCAACAAAATCGAGCTGTAAATGGCAAAAATTTATTTTTAAAAAGTTTTAATAAAGTTTTTTGTCCATTTTGATGCACTTTGTTGCATATAAACGACCAAAACCTTGTGAGAAATAGGCGAATTGTCCAACCAATGGACGATCACTGCAACAGCCAGCTTTGCCACGCCGTACCTGACAAAATTTAAATTTAAAAAAAAATCACAAAATTGATTCCTCCCCCCCCCAAGATTAACAAATCTTGTTCAAAAACTATGTTGAATGCAGGCCCGTAGCCAGGGGGGGGGGGGGCATGCCCCCCCCCGAAATGAAATTTGAGAAAAAAAACAAGAGGGGGGAGGGACCCCATTGTTTTGCACTTTTACAATTTTTGACCAATTTTCTTAACAAATTCACATTTCAAAAATTTTCTCCGGAAGGTGCCATCGGCACCGCCGACCCTTCCCATTCCTAAAAAACTTCAAAAAAGGGCTGTTTTTTTTAAATTTTTTTTGGTTGAAAATCTGTTAACAAATCGAGTCAAAAATTCGAAATCTAAAAATTCTTGGCTAGCGCCTGGTTGAATGAGAAACAATTAGCAAAAAAATGGTCGGATTTGGACCAAAATCGGATAATTTTTAGTGGGTTCAAATCAGGTTATGATCAGATTGAACCCGATCGTAAGCGAAACGGGCCACCAACCAACCATGTTCTCACTCACTGTACCTGTCACCGTAAAACATCGGATGTGTGAAGAGAATGGAGCGTTGATCAGCCTGGACGGTCAAGTCCAACGCGTTGCGATAGCACAGCGTCAGATCGAACTCGACCAGCTCGTCAAGGTCGATCAGATCACCCTCCACCGGACGGGGCAAAATGGTGTGCGCAATCTCTGCAGAATTTGTTGGAACAATTTTTTTTTTTTGTTGTTAATTTCAAAAATTTTATCCAATTTTGGCACATCAAAAAATTTTTTTTTAAATTTTTGCCATACTTTTGAAGTTGGTCAGGCCAAATGCGTCGGACAGGCGACAGTTGCCGATACCCATGAATTGATAATGGGCACAAAAGTCCTTCAACTCCGTGCCGGCCAGTTCGTGCACGCGCAGAAAAGTCTCGTCTCCTTAAAGAAAAAAAAATCAAATAATTTCAACAACAACAAAAACGCCAATTTTCATTTAAGGTTCGGTCCCCGAGTACGATTTGCCAAACAAGAATAGCTTTTTGCTAAAAATTTTAGATTTTTTGGACTGACCCACCTTCACGTTTTTTTTTTGTCTTTAGTTTCCGAAATCGTCAGGATTTTTTTAAAATTCGCGCTCAAATTGTTCAAGCAACCGACCGGACAGAATGTCACTGGCGCAGAAGTTGACCAGCACATCGGCACTCATCCGTTCCAGGCCACCGACGGCATTGGCACTGGCGCCCTCATCAGTGCTGGTGCTGCTCAACAAACGCAGTCGACCGTCCAAGAACGTCTCCACCAACAATTGTTGCTGTCGATGGTGGTCATGCTGAACGACACACAACGCCTTTTATTGGGCGCTAATTGGAATTTTTAAAATGAAAATTTGAATGAAAACAGAAAAATGAATTTTTTCAAACTTTTTAGCGATTAACAAAATATAAATCCGATTTGAGTTGAGCAATCACCTGTAGCGCTTGCGCACTCGTGCACGGCACGTCGGCGTCGTCGTATTGCGATGTGTGTGCTGCCACCAACACTCCTTAACACAGAACAAATTATTCGACGCGACATTTTGAAAAATTTTTATTTGGACAAAAATCTTCGAAAAACATTTCAGGAATTTTGACGATCTTTCGATTCCAAAAAGCACAGCCCATTCAAAAAACAAAACCATAAAATTTTACAAGGGGTTAGGAGTTCGGCTCGGCATTTTTCGAACATCCGGACTAGGAAATTAAATTTTTTGTTCGTCAATGTTAGGCATGCATTGGGTTGGTTGGTACCTTTCTTCCCATTGTTATGTGGTGACCGGTTAGCGTGTTCGACTTTGTCCCCTGTTTGGCGCCAATGGTGATGCTGGTGGTGATGCCGATTCGTTTTACTACCACCGGCGACGAATGCATTGTTTTCCATTAAACTTTGTCTTTGGAAACAAAAAAAAATGATGCCAAAATTTTTGCTTTCAAAACAAAATCAAATTTAGCGGTGCAGCGCCAAAAAGGAATTTTTGTTGTTGCTCCATTGGCACAACCACTTTGGCTTCCCTTTTTTTGTTCTTGGCTAAGCGAAAAGTGCTGACAAAATGAGTTTTTGAATGGACACTTTGAGAGGACGGCTGAAATAGTGGGCAAACGCGAGAGAGTTGTGAAAGAAAGGCAGCGGCGGCCATCATTAATGATTTTTTGTTTAAAGTTTTCGTTTCAAAAAAAATTTGTTCAAAATTTTGCGCAGAAAGTAAAAAAACACAAATCGCTTACAAATTTTTGGATGTGGGGGGTGTGTGTCAGGGCTGGGCAAAATTTCTTTCGGGTTTCGGAAATACCGGGTTTTTTGGCTTTTCGGGATTTAAAATCATTTCGGTTTTTTAAGATTTCGGAATTTCGGGTTTCGGATTTTATTTTCCGATTTTGCCCAGCCCTGGTGTGTGTGGGGGTCGTCTCGATAAAGGCGTTGTCAAGAATTTTTTGAAATTTGATGGACAATTTTTGGAATTCATAATTTCATTAAAAAAGAGTTCAAAAAAGCTTTAAATTGTCAAAATTTTCGAAAAAAATTCCGGCTTTTTATGATTGATTTGACAAATCGAATGACTTTTGCAATCAAAATAAAAATCAGAAAATTCCATTTTTTTTGTTGTTTTAGAAACTGTTTATTCGGAAAGATCATCGGAAGAAATGGTGTTCAGTCGTCTCTATCCGTTTTTCATTGCGGCGGGAAGTTCTTCGGTAGCGTTTGTGTTCGGCTCTCAGTGCTCCACCAATGAATGGTTACATTGGGTGGGCATCAAAAGGTATGCTCGTGCATTGAACGCAAAAGGGGGGGGGGAGGGGAAATTTACGAAAAATTTCCGTTTCCTTTACTTTTTCGACGAAAAAAACTTAAAAAACTAGGTTCAGTCCAGCCAGAAATGGGGTTAATAGCTGTCTCTTATACACATCTTTTTAAAGTGAAATCCAACTTTTTTTTCGGAAAAATTGCTTAACAAAAATGCAATAAACAGCAAAAAATACACCCCTAAGAATCGACTCTGTCTCTTATACACATCTAGATGTGTATAAGAGACAGGCGTTTGTGTTCGGCTCTCAGTGCTCCACCAATGAATGGTTACATTGGGTGGGCATCAAAAGGTATCTTATACACATCTAGATGTGTATAAGAGACAGGGTCGAAGACCGACCTTATAATATTTTTTTCGGAAAAATTGCTTAACAAAAATGCAATAAACAGCTAAGAATCGAATTTTTGGATCGAGCCCCCTCCGAAAAAAAAATCCTGGCTACGGGCTTGTACGACACTGAGTGCCGGGCTTTTGTGTTCAGAGCCAATGCCGACTCGGCGAGGACCGTTGTTCTTGCGCCCCAGGCGGCGCCGACAATTCCGTCCGTTGACAAAGTGCCGTCCGTCAAGGTTGATGTGGACATGTTCGACGAGGCATGGAATAAGCCTTCGCGTGCCTCGGAAATAATGCGTTTTGGCTACCCGGGCTTTGACAATTTGCGCACATACGAAGTACGAAAAGCGCAGAAAAAAAAAATCCGACTATTTTTGATCAAAGTTTTTTAAAAGTCAAGGAAAGAGTTGTTTCTTGGGTTTCGAGATCGTAGAAACTCGAATTGACTTTAATTTGGACCCGAATTCGAACAGTTAGTTGAAAACCCGATTTTAAAAAGATTTTTAAGCTGGGAGCGTAAAAACAAATTGTACTTTTTGATTTTTAACAGATGTTCGAATTCAGGATTAGAGCAATTTTCCAAAACAGA